>WEDG01003171.1:0-26233 GCA_017591395.1 Schistocephalus solidus
CACGTCTCTCACTTGAAACGGTGAATTAAAATATTAACAAATTTCTATTCGTATGGTATACGTGCGATTTGTTTGAACGTTTTGAAGAGTCAGAGCATTTTTGAAAGAGGTGTGTATTCTCATGGACGAGCGTGAAGAGGACAGTACACGCGATGTCGCGTGTCTTTCTGCCGCACAGAAATTACTTTTAAGGAAGAAGTCACTATCTGAATTTCGACTGAAAATTTCCAATTTTTGTGCAAGTATAATTGAAAGTCCTGACGAAAATGTAAGTGACGAGTTCTGCATACATTGCTGTTTGTTTAGATAGGAAAGTTACGGGAGCTGTTGAAGATGGCATTGGATCCTTTATTTCTGAAATCAATTAAGCTCCGACAGTTGCTTGTGGTGTCTCTGTGCGTCGTTTTTAAGGATATTCTTCCTACCTTCAAGATTCGTTTGCCGACTGCCGAGGAGCTTAAGCAGCAGGTAAGGCTTTTTTATATCTGGACACATATGTTCAGTCATAAACTTTATTAATTTACTTAGTTACCTCATCGTTTCAAATGCAATGTTGAGTTTTAAAATCCTACTATTGGCATTGTCTGGATGACCATAGCGTTGGCCATCAAGAACCTTTCGATTTACCAGTATAGCAAACCTGCATGCAGACGCCTGTCCCTTCCCCTGTTCTTAGATTCTAGCTTAAAGTCATCGGTATACCGCCTGTTGTGTCAGTGGGTTAAGATGGTATGCCATACTTCAGTCGGCATTTGAACTTTGAACGGATTCGATGCATTAAAAACTATGAAATGCTGTCTGTTGGTTAATATTTTTTCAGCTCCTACGTAGTACTTAGAGCACGATGAGCCACATCAGTACATTGCATGCGCGACCACTTTTTAGAAGTTGCTCGACTCGAATGCGTGCTCCGTTGAAACTTATTCACGAATCTTCCCGGAGCTCACGTGTTTGTTATCATTGCGGTGAACTCTCTCTTATGTAACACCGGGCCTAGCTCATCTTTTGTTTCTAGCTTGTGCGAAATGGACTTCCAGTTACCGATTAAAAACCAAAGGGAACATTAAAAATTGGGGAAATATGTCTGAATCGACAAGGTCTTGCATCTGGAAAAGATGTTCGCCATATTGCGGACTGTGAAATATTTGGTGCTCTTATTTACATTATATGCACGTAACTTTGAACTGATTCGTAATATTTCTATGTTTCACCCAAGTTTGATGTGAATTTCGACATTTCACTCGACAAATACTTAAATGAGGACTAGCTTCTTTCACGCATCTCATACATAACTTAGTTAACAGCTGAGGAAAATCAGGCTTTATTTTCTAGACACAATGCTGATGTTATATTCAAGCAATGATACCATAGTTTTTGACGAGGCTTGTGGTTCTACTACTTACGACGAATTATGAAAAACGATAGAAGGTCTCGCATTTAGGTTGTGCAGCGGGTATCCCAGATTTCAATACGAGTGTCCAGAACAACGACCACTATGGTCTCCTCGTTCGGACAAAAAATACCTCTTAAAAGAGGAATTTTCTCCATTCTCAGTCCATTTATAAGGCATGTGAGAATATAGCCGTTTGAATGAATAAGGGTCAAACAATGACAAGTAGTTTCGGAAACAAAAGACTTCGAAAAATTTCATACTTAATTTAACTTATCATCCGTGACTCACACCAGTATAAACCTATGATTTCCCAGATAACTGGTAGCAGCACACAACCGCCAATGCTCGGTTAGGTTTGCGTAGGGTAATGAAATGCTCCTAAATCGTTATATTATTTTGGATGCCGTGTTTAAATTAGATTTTTCCTCTTCTAAAAGCGTAACGGCGATTTGTAGATTTTTCCATTGAAGTTTCCAAGTTTTCAAACAATTCAGGTTCATTTTTCCCAGAAAATCTATCAAGTCAAAAAGTATCGACCCAAGCCTGATAGTCATCGTTTTCTTTCCTACGCACATACATGACAGTTCAATCTGACGAGGTCCCCGTGTGCTTCACAGGACTGGCATGTACATAAATTATATTACAGTGAGAATACATTTGCGCTGCATAGGCCGCGCTCTCTCCTCATCCCCAACTTAACCCGGTTTCATGACCAAATCAAAACGTTTGGAAGCGGAAGAGGGCGCAGGTGGCAGGCACGGTCGGAGCCACCCTTAGGTGTGCAACCATACCCGGCTCGGAGTGCCATAAAGGCCACATTAAGAAGGAACCATTGCAGCCTGATTCTCAGTCCTCCGGTCGGCCGTTGCACTCAAACACACACTTGGCTGACCGCGAAGTCCGAGTTACCCCATCAGTTGGCAGCCTTCCAAGTCACGGTTTTTAGTGCACCAGAAGAACTTCAAGCGCGCTAGATTGTTTATAGTGATGAAAATACGCTGAACCATCGACGTCACTCTATTCCCACCCACAGGCCCCAGCTACTGTCCGAACCGGTCGGTGGATTAGTTTGTGGAATGGGTGCAGCTGCTGATATATCTAATGGACTCGGCTACCCATACTACTTGACCCCCAAAACTCAAGCACCAGGTTTACACACAAGGCTCGTATAAATGGCTCACATCTTGTGAGTGCCAACGGTCACGTTAAGAAGGAGCGATTGCAGCCTGATTCTCGGACCACCAACCGACCTTTCCGCACAAACACGCGTTGGGCTGACTGTCACGTCGGAGTATTAATCTCAGTTGGCAACTTTCCAAACCAATATTCCTTCCAAATTTCTCTGAAGAGTACTCATAAAATGTCCTCTTTTTGCATGGTTCGCAAAGCTCTTTCGTTTTCGTGTTAGGCTGTTTAATGCACAGCCATTCAAATTTTCGTCCAACTTTTGTAAACATTCGGACAGTAAGTCATATGCGAAAAGAATTAGGCTCTTTATTCTAGTTTCTTGTAAGTAGAACTGGCAGTGGTTTGGAGACTTAACCCCAGATGCGTTGTTACGGTCGATGTCTTTAGAAGCCGTTTCGTTGGACCGATGTTTATGACATTCCCAGTTTTGAAAATGGAACTTTTCTGCCTAAACTTTTCCCATTAACCTTTGTGTTTTAAACAAAACCTCTAACTTAGCTCCCGGCAAGTCAAACCTTGGGGTTCGTGATCGTAACCTCTCTTTTGTGCCAAATGCCTCCTTAAAGTGTAGAAAGAATACATTTTTAGTGAAGGCTCCAATAATTTCAAGCTTATTCTGTAGGCATGTTTGGAGTTTACATATTGTTTGTCCGATATAGAACTGTTGTTGACGGCAATGAAATCCAGTGAGACTATGAATAAATTTCACAGTTAACTTTCTAGGGCTTGTGCTTTCAACTGTGACCAATCGAAACAGCTTGAATCCATGTGGGAGTTTCCTGACTTACTTCCTCAGTTACGTTTTCTATTCAACGAGAGTTCACCCCTCCCCCGAATAGGTTTTGTGGAGTCTAGCCCTTGCATTGCCTTGTGGTGTTCTTTTTCACTCCGCAATCATAATCAGTCCTGATCGTCTTTGAAGAAAAATGCAATTTTGGTGCCAACTATATGCTCTGTGCCATGGTACTGGTACCGGTTAGTGTTATTTTGATGTTTTGCCTCTTCTCCTAAACTAGAGGCATGAACGTATGTTTTTTAAAATCTTTTTCCTAAGTCCATGGCTTGGTGATCGTCACACTCCTTACTGAAAAACTATGCCAATTTGCCGCGTGCACTTTCACGCAGTATAAGTACTTGAAAGTTGATATCGAAACCGATTCATACCTGTATAAGTCTGCATTTGCGTTTCACAGGTCAAGAAGGAAACTCGACGAATACGGCGGTTTGAGTCCATTCTTCTCTTAAACTACGAAAAGTACATATTGCTCTTACAAACTATTCTGAAAGGTAAGTTTTGTTTTCACCGGCACTGAATTTTGCTTGTAGATAAGGGTAGGCGTAAGCTGCCAAGAAGTCTACGAACCTATGCTGACACAAAGTGGAAAAGGGTAGATCTGTAATTCGTACTTTCACCTTGTTAGGTTGAGAGCTTATCTGCTCTGAAATGTGCCTGTCAGCTTTTTGAGAACAATCCCACGTTCAATTTCTCAGATGATTTACTGCGAGCCATCCTCCCCCACTTACTGGATCGGCGTTCCAGTGTAGGTTTTCGCTTTATTCTTCTATCCCACACTGCCTTTAGGTTAGGGAGATTATCAGCCGCAGTCTGAAGTCTATTTTCAACACTGATACGACTGGGGAGTCCACTCTGTTGGTAAACTTATAACCAAAATTTTTCGCAATGTGCTTTGTTAGGTCTGTCGAGCTGTTCATCGATTAGCGCGTGGAATGCACTATCGCATCATCCCTGACGTTGCTTACGTACTAGCGGGCATACCCATTAAGGAAGTTGCGGACCAGAATGGCTTCGATAAGAGAAGTCGCGTTGAAAGGAAATTGAAGTCTCGGAGGGAGCGAAAGGTTTTCTCATTTTCAGGCCTTAAATACGCTTTTTCCACCGCCTTTACTTATAGAAAGACAAGGTTTTGGCCAAGTTCGAGAAGGATCAGGCAGAGACTGTAGCCTCTAAATCACACGAAGAGCGTTTGCGCATTGTAGGTTCTCATATCTTTGCTACTATTACGTTATTTCATTCGATAGAACTCACAAATATTGAAGGAAATCTTGTTTGTCTACTTCAAAATTTTGAAAACTACAAGTGATTCAAACCTCTTATCGGCCGTCCTGGCGGGTTTATCAACGTAAGTTTTGCTCCTTTCTGCCATCTTCCGTTTTATAGGTATGCCCATGTCATCAATGTGGAATATGTTGAAAATCTGCTGCAATTGTGTAATGGCGTTTTATCAAACGAGGTGCGTGCTCTACTCCCGACTTTATGCTATCCTGCTGTGACGGATTTTTGAGATCGCCTATTGATTTTAAATTATCTGTGTTCCATGTTCGTATAGGAATCTGTATTGGCATCTAAAAGGTGATGGTTTCTTGAAGTAAGCACGTGCCACCTTGCGACCAGAATTCGGAAAAATGTCCCCTTCCTCTGCTCAAGCGACCCTGAGTTTTAATAAAACCTACGAAATTATATTTTCAATATACGCTAGCGTCTAAATTTCGTTCCACGACATTCTTGACAAACTGGACAGCTACGGCCGAGAACTGCGAAAATCACGTCCACTTTTCAAAAGGCCTGCCACAGTTTTAGATAGCGATTGTCCGGCAGCTTAAGTTTGTCTCACCGTCACCCATCAGATGTATGAGGCTAACTCCCATACCGTGGCCAATTGCTTGCCTTTCTCCAATCTCCTTAAATTTCTGTACATTCATGATCAGCTTTCAAGAACACTTGTGGATATTGAGTACCTACGTCCGATTGTAATCACGCCTCTTTCCCAGATTAAAAACCCAAAAAATAGTTCAAAATGTTAGTGAGGTACTTCTGATCCTTTATATCAACAGCTCTACTGTCGCCAGCAGTGGGGCCCTACACTACCCTGCGGGGTGGGCGCAGCCGTAGATTTGTATATAGGGAAGTAAACTTGCGCCTCATCAACCTTGCTCTTTTTTCAATCACCACGTTCCGATGGTAAGACCGTTCCGGCGCTCGTCAGACCATGTGGGTGCAGTGGTTAACACAGGTACGCAGCATGCATGCATATGCCACACACGTTCCGGTTACTAACTACACGGCTTCCAAGCCTTATTCGGAGGATCTTGGGTACTGCATAGGCTTAAGTGTTCTAAAGACCACAGTAAGGAGTCATTACAACCCGACAATCAGTCCCAGTAAGACCGGACTACTTTCTCATTTAGCAGTTCTCCAAGTCAAGACTGGTAACGCGTCGTGATAGTTAGAAATTGCACTCGGTTGTTTATACGGACGAGTTGGGCACTGGGTCCTGGATAGATCGACCGGCTACAGCTTTAACGAGCCGGAATTCTTGACATTCCCGAAATTCTCGCAAGGACTGAAAATAGCGTGAACCGTGAATTGCTTGAGTTTTAGTCCTCCGGCCCGCGGTCGAGGCATAAACTCGATGACAGTTAGCGTCTCGGACAAGGCCTAACAACAATTCGTTGCATCATATACTGATCCAAGCGATGAACGCGGGATCTGCTGATTGGATTAGGCATACTGTCACATGGCAGCTGCGTCCTATAACTACTGCAGTCCTCGCGCCTTCATCACCTTTATCTGCGGTTGTCTTTGATCAGGGAGTTGGAGCGAAAATCCGAAACGTCATTCCAATAACCTTCATGTCTTTGCGATCGTATACTCTCCTCCTGAACTGCTTCCTGGAACTTAACTCTTAGCCTCTACCGGTAGACAGTTAAGACTTGATATGGGCCCCTGGCATTAGATTAGTTTTTCAGCCGTGCTACTATGGGTTCACATGCGCAATTCAGATGTGCACTCACGAGTAGGACATGTCGGTGACGTGGTGGACGACGTTAGTGTCCTGGCCGTATACCCACGAAGGTCACACGGCAAACCGGGACAGGAAAGTAATGACGCAGTAAGGACACTCGGAATTTGCGACGTTGGCGGTGGGAGGTTAGTTTTTCTTGTTGATTTAAAGGCTGATACGGTGTCTGATGTGTCCTTAATATCAGTTCACAGTGCAGGCTTGTTGAACGGCGTTGAGCATTGGCGACATTGGTCACTGACAATACAGTCTCGTGTGTCTCGCCCTGATTGGTTCTATTCGGTTGTCTTCGAAGATGGCTACTGCAACTCTTACGGCAGTGCGCCGAACGGACCGATTTCCCCATCTATCTTGGTGGATTTGCAAGTGCTTGTAAGAGACCTCAAGAGTGTTCGCGCGTCTTCACTTTTGCCACATTAGCTTTGACCGCCCATAGCAAAGTCTATTCACTGGGCAGGCGTTTGTTAGTCATGCTTATGACGCGACCGGCGCATCGCACTTACACCCGCCCCAAAATAGCAACCTCTTCTTTCCAGGACTACAGTATGGTACATCCCTAAAATTCATCTTTATAAGTGGCAGGGGCAACTGAGGGTTAAGATGCTGTAGTTTGCTTGCATGGCTTTAGTATGCTGTCCGCGGCTTCACCACTCCAGGAACATGGCTCGAAAGACAGCCATACATGTCAAACGTTTCAGGCTGAGGATGCCAGGGTCATTTCATACTGAGTGTTACAGCCACCGAGCCAAATAGAACTTGTCTGACCTCCGTGAATCGTCCCATCCACCAAATTTTCAGCATAGTTTTCTGAAGTTGAACTCCGGAAGGGCATTTGCCAGATCACCAAAGAGATGGTATAGGCTGGTCCTTATTTCCTATGTATTCGACGGCAAAATCGGATGTTTCCTACTATCACATCACTCCAGGTATAATGGTCTTTTCTCATGTGCACTCAAGACAGAGTTTTATTTACCAACTGCGCATCTCACTTCCATTTGCTACCTTGTTTCCATGTTTAACATGCACTTTTTTCGGATTTTTTAGAGGTCCATCCTTCAGGATAGTCTACACTGTGTGCATACAGCACTCTCAATCCTCAACTCTTCATCGGCGGCCTCTATACTGAACGTCGATCCTACACGCTTTTACAACCATCTCTATGTGCTTCTGGGTCGTATGTCAGGCACGTGCGATTTTCGGGGAGGCTCCGCTGTTACCATGGATGCAGACCGCGGTCGCGCGCTCCACCTCTCGCATTTCTCCTGGTCGCGGACGCCAGCTGCCCTGGCTGCGTCCACGCTAGATCAGCGTCAGCAGCTTCTGGCCTCGCATACGGGGACGGCGTCGGAGAATGACAAGATGCCAGCTCGACGGGGCATACCACTCGGCGAGACTGAACGCGTCACCGATGTCCTCCTCTCCTGCCTCGATATGCTGCTTATTAGCCGCAAGCGCGAGGTCTCCACCAACCGTGTGTTGGCCTTTGTCAAGCGTCTGGCCTCTGTCTGTGTGGCAGTTGTAAGTTACGGTTATCTTTTCCTCCAACACTGCGTTTTGCTACCTGACTGAAGCGTGTTTTAGATGTCTATAGGGCCTTTTGCAACGTAAAGTTGTTGAAGTAGCAACTGCGAATGCTTGAGATCCCAAGTGGCCGTTGGTCAAGTGGAACAGGGCGGCCAAAGGCGCGATTCTTAGAGAATGAATGAAAAAAGTCGGCGACTGGACGCACACGTAAAATCCTGGTGTCATGCGAAACGGTCCTTCCACCCTGCCTAAAAGGACGCCTCACTACTTGTTACGCGTTTTAAAGAGCGTCTGCTGCGTCAAATTATGTTTATCGTGGTAGGTGTGGGTTGAAAGGAGACACAAGCTAATCATATGAAAACACGTCACGCCTTTAGGTGATGCGGCATGACTGCATAGGAAATTGGTCAAAGGGCAGCCTATAGTCGTGGAGTTTTCAATGTTTCAGAACTCGACCTTCGAGTACCTTTACGCACTGCAATAAACCGATCTCATTTAAACCTTTGATGACACACCGAAAGTTGTGGCTGGGAAGATGGCTAGCTAACTTGGTGTTCAAGACTGAGCGTCTGGTCGTATCACTCATTTCAGTAAAGTCCTTGTTCATGCTTTAAGGTCGTAGGCCACTGCGTTGACTTGTCCAGTGTAGTTTGGCAAATCATTTTCCCAAATAGGAGCTCTCGGAACGGCCATCGACAGTCATTGAGACGGTTACCCGCACTCTCAATCCGAAGAAATCAGAAAACTTAAACACTTGCGTATTTTATTTACTTAGAACTGATAATTCAGACCACATGGAAGGTCGCGTGGAAACGACTACTGTTGCAGAGTACTTTCAATTTGTCAGAAAGTTGCGAACTTCAAATTTTAATTTATTTCAAACCGTATCCAGTTTTTAAAAAATTTTGATTGACCTTTTAGAGTGACACGGCCTGTGTAAGCTCAATGCTGGTCAGTTTACTGAAGTTCATTACCCTTTTCCCCAAATGTGAAGTCCTTTTCGACTCGGAAACAGAGATCGGTGGCGTCTACGATCCTGAGGCTGGTGACCCGGAGCTGTGTCGTCCAACCAGCGCAGTCCTCTGGGAACTTCAAATCCTACGAAACCACGAATCAACCATCGTAAGTGTATCAACAAGAACCGTAGTTCAACAGAGTATTCCTTATGCCTTTTTATAACGCGATTGCTTTCTTTCGGTGCTTTCCGACTGTACGCACCCAGAAACTGCAAACTGCTGCTGTTGGGACCCTCGTCAGTCATGGCGGGTTGACCTACCGTCTAGCAGTGTTAGTGGGATAAACATGCCGTATTCTTCTTTGTTAACGTTCTCGATATGTGAAGTGCAACCGTGCACCGTGGATCGAAAGAATAAAAGAGCAATGAGTCACTTCGGGTGGTCTTGTGAAGCGACCAGTGTTATCTTTGATGCAGAACCTGTAACTTGCTTAGGCCATGGTAATATAACTATTCTATTTCATAATGGGGAAGTGGTGGACAGATTTTCTTACTCAAATTGTGCAAGTTATCCTTGAGTAATGAGTCTCTAGTTTAGGTGCGCCAGCAATGACGTCCAGCACTGCCCTACGAGGTGGGCGCAGTTGTAGATTTGTGTCTAATAAAGTAGGCTTGCACTTCAAAAATCTCGCACCTACTGTGTCCCGACGATAAAATATTCCCGATGATCGGAGAGTTGCGTGGGTTTGGTGGCTGACACACACAATCTGGCTCTTACCTTCACGCCTTATTGGGGAATTCTGAGATCCAACGTGCGGGTGCTATAAAAGCCACAGTAAACAGTCATTGTGGTATGATCGAACCGACCATTCACTAAGAAATTCCCAAACCACGACTGTTAGTCCCTCACGATAGTGTTACAGCGTATTCTATTCCTTATAGTGAAGAGTAAAGCAATAAAAACCGATTGATTGTCCGGATTCGGCTGACAGAAGAATTGTGCGCGACTACTGACGCATATCTAAATCGCTGTCTTAAGTATACGAGGTCGAATTTTACAGAAGTGTGAGGCGCCGTAAAGGCCACATTGAGAAAGAGCGATTAATGTCTGCCCCCTCTCTAAAGGGAGTTGTTCCGTCAGCTGATACCCTTCCTAGTGCGTCAGGTCAAGCGCGCTTGACTTGTAGTAGGAAGCGCACTATTTTACACTGCAGGCGGTCGATCTGAGCTTCTCGGTCGACTAGTAATTTGCACGTCGTTTTGGGAAAACCCGAGGTCTTGTCTCATTTCACCAGCCTGACGTGACTGAATTCGGTGATGTCGGTAAAATGAGGGCCCTGGGGGTGCCATCGAAGACTTTGACCAAGCGAACTGTTCAGCCAAAAGTAAGGACCCCCAACCACTTCTTGCTGTCATAATCAGCAAAGCTTTACATATCAGTCCCGTTACTTTAAATCGTCTTTCTTCCGTATTCTTTTTCCGACGACAAGTGACGTGAGCTGAGACCACGCTCAGTACCTTATTACCCAGATCCAAACAAGTGCGTCAGTATTTTGTAGCACGGTGGATGATTCGAGCCTAATTTGTCTCTGTTTTTCTCTTAGCCCTCTCCGAGCTCACATTTCCATGTGTACATAACTTATTGTTTTTGCAGCGAAGAACTTGATTCAACATTCTACCAAAGCATTGGTTCTTATTTACTGCCTTAGGTGAGAAAGGTTGTTACTGCAATCCTCCGTTGGGTCCGAAAAGCCAGTCAGGGTGGCATACCTAGGCTGAGCACTGATGTCATCGCCAGCCCAGATATTACTTTGGAGTCGTTAAGCCTGCTTCACCCCGCAGAACGTCGAGTTGCCCTCTCTCGAGCTGAAGCGACCGCTCTGTCAGTCAGGGCCGCTGCACCCACCGCAACAACAAAACGCCGCAGGTCTACCTGGACGCCGTCACCTTGGCTGCAACAGGTAATGGCACAGCAGAATGTCGAGTTTACTCTCACGGACGATGCCTATCAGCGCACGGCAGGCCACGATGACGAGGGGAAGGAAGGTCATCTCCTGACTGCCAAACGAATAAAAACTGACTGATATGCACGAAAACCTGCTACCATGTAAATAAACGCCTTGTTATCCGACATGAGCTTCTTGCTGCGATTATATGCCAGTTCCGGGTGGTGGAATAAAAAATACTAGTCTGGAAACATCAGGTTCTCCAGAAAAATCGAGAACAAGCTTACATGGCGTTCGTACGGAAGCAATTTATTTCATGATTGACTTGGACTTTCTTTCGCGGCAGCCTCGTTTTGCTCTTCAACTTGCTAAAGCGAAAAAAAAGTGCTTGTGGTTTAAGCTTTAAAAATGAGTTTGGTGTTAAAAGGGTTAGTCGCTGACACGGGGTGTTCGCTTTAACCAGATTTGTAACGTTGACCGGGGTCACTAGTTTCCACTGGTGACTGACAATGCTCGGTCTTAACGTCATTTAATTTGCACTTTGAGCTCGTTTTGCGTACTCTCCGCTTCTTGGGTTTGACATGCAGCTCTCCAACCTTCTACTGCTGCTTTTAAGAAGCTGCTCGTTACTCATCCACTATATTAGACAGATAAGGAGGGCAGACTAAATACGCTGAACACATTTTGCTGCAAGCACGACGCTTTGCGGCAGTTCTAAGTCTTTTACTAAACAGTTAACCGCTAAAAGGGCAACTTATTTGCACGCCCACGGCGGGCTCTAAGATGAAATTTGATCGTTTATACCTCTTATAAGGCACGCGGTGATAGCACCTGAGTCTACTGCGCAGCGTTGTGTCCAAGATATTAGTTTGCACGCTTGTTTTTTTTACGAGCGGCCTGATGAACTCACTGTTCGTTCAACCGGCATTCAAATGCAGTCGAGTCGAAGACCACGCGTCTGGTAGAACCGATGTTAGATTTCATCTTGTCTGTTTAACAAGGACTTGACTTTATAGGACGGGAGCAGGCTGATGGCAAAGGGAAGGGCTTTTTTCGTCGGTTATAATTCAACTGACCCAGCCCAGAAACGAACGTAATACTTGTAATTATGCGTCAGTGGCTATTTTGCGGTATAGCGGACAGTAGGTCGCGTGCTTACAAAGTAATATGCCAGCCATCATCAGTAAAATCATGTTCTGTAGAAGAAAAAATTACGATCTACAACGTAAGAGTGGTCAGACAGTGTATGTATGCTGGAGGACCCAGTTTACGGCTGGCTAAAAAACAGGTCCGATTAACAGTACCATGCACTCCACGCGCCGGGGTACGTAAGTTCTACTCACCCTCCCCGGTGCACCTTCCGATATGAACAAGTGGATAGAGTTAGCAACCAGCAAGCGAAGGGGGCGAACTTTAAAATTCTGTTGTACTGGATTAAAGTTTGGCCTCTAGGACATTAAAATGTAAAATTGAGATAAGGAGACGTACTGCTTGTACTAGGTCGATCAATTTTGCGGGGTCAGCACCCGAGGCGATATCAGCCAGGTCGATAGGAATTTTGTACTTATTGAGGTTGCCCGACCTTAGCGACTTGTCTTCTTGCTTCCGAAACCAGATTTCCTAAAGCGATAGAAAGTGATGGACGGCAAAAATTGGCAGGCCACACTGAGTAAACTCTGATAAGGAAGAGATGGCATCGGTTTAGTTAACGCACACACTGGACTTGGGTGTTGTATCGAATACTGCTACGGGCAAATTAAAAAGAGCAGAATGGTCTTACTGTAAGGAAAGGGTCAAAAATTTGAGCCAATTCAGGTCAGCTCATTTAAACGGACGAAGGGCCATGCCTTAGATGTACACTGCGCGCTATAGGTGGCAAGGGTGGCCCGATACGCGGACCATCTGTGCGTCACAGCAAGAGGCTATGCGAATGCTACCACTTTATTACCTAGAAATGAAACAGCGAGTTATTTTGTGATGGTTAGAAAATAATGCAGCTATTTAGGACAATCCTTCTTAGCTAAGCTTATTTATCGAAAAATAAACTTTTTTACAACTACTTGGTTTCAAAGCGGCATGCCAGAAGTCTAAAGTTTCGTGCACACAAGAACCTTATTGTTGGACTGGAAATGGGGACCGTACATTCGCGATGGAAAGCTTCCATCCGAGTGTCAGATAACACGTCCGGTCAAGTCAGTTTCGCTAGCTTTATCATAGGCAGACACTTTATTAGGTGCGTGGTTTCGAACTTTGAGATAAGGGAGGCAACTGTAACTGGTGTGTGAAAAGAAAGCTTCTGTGTAATCACAAATACAACCTTATATAAGAACAAAGTCTTACGAAATTCGTCATTGGTGCTTCGTTTAAGACAAATAATTCGAACTTAGGCCTATTCAAATATATTATGGTATAAACTAAAATGAGCGCGGCAGATATTCAGATCTAAATAACGACAAGAAAGCTCCTTAGAAAAGGAAACTATAATTTACGAGGTATAGACTAACCTGGCCTGGATTTGCAGCTTCTAACTCCGGCCACTTAAAAAGGAGCGCGTCCGTAGGAGGACCGAACACATTAAAGTCGATAATCCTAACACACTTGGAAGAGCGAAACTAGGAACGCAGAGAAAATGGAAGCTCAATGCCACCTTACGTTCTGGCTGGTATAGACATCTAGAACATCTAAACAGGGCTATTAAATCGGACATATAGCAGTACAGTTTTGAAGGGAAAATCGGTCCTTGACTTTCTCTTTGAAGAATTTTGTAATCGCCTGTACAATGTTTGCCTGCTCAGTATCCACAAAGGTGAAGTAGGCGTCCCAGTTCCTTTGAGAAATAGCTAAAATAAACACACAGTGTACAAGTCAGAAAGATTAAATTTGCAACGGAAGTTAGTTTGATATGCAAAGGCGTGAATTCGTCGAATTTTTACTCACGGTATTTCGTGTGAGTTCTAAACGCAGTTGGTAACCTGGAACTAGACCTGTACGCTCCCTATCAGTCTCTGAACACCTCCGAGCAACGCTGACGAATGTTCTTGGGTTTGCCTCCAAGTGGAAAGCAACACTAGTGTGAGTCTGCAACAGTGATCTAAGTATAGCATGAGGCTGTACGCACTTTTCATATTGAATATTTTGTTACCTGCCAAAGTCAGAAAGAGGAAGGCTTTAGTACAGCCAACGCTCTAGCCAACTGAGCTACGAGGCCCCACCAGGAGCCGTGAGTTTAATCACACTTGGGTCGTTACCCGCCCAGCCTACTGCAAAGTATGGAATCCACCAATTCTGATACAATAAGCTGACTGCCCAATCAAGATTTCCTAAGCAATTAATCTAGAATCCACCAGATGACTACCAGGCACAATTAATTAGTAGATGATGTGGTAAGGATCACACTCGATACCATTTTATCCGCCCGCCTGCCCGCCCGCCAGCTAGCCACTGGCGATAAACGAGCGTTGTGCCATAAGACACATGCCACATATAATGCACACGTATGTTGCTAAGATGCAAAAGGCAAGACGTAGACAGCTGTTTTACGGTTTTTACCGATCATCAGTACGTCATATGCCTTGTGCAGTGAGGTATATACAAGTCAAACAAGTGCATGACACTCACTGATTTTAAAAGAATACGTTTGAGACCAAGACCGTCAACGACATAGAATAGAAATTTTGGAACACCTATTAGCAGATGAAAACAGCCGAAAACTAACCAATGATAGAACGAGACTTCACAAAACATCTGAATTCGCCTTCAGGACGAAAGTCGTGCCATCTACGCAAAATAAGCTTGAGGTTTGAATATGCTTGCTCAGAGGCCGGCGCATCGGAACACAAGGAGAACCTAACTGGTTAAAGCATATTAATGAAAGACTACGGTGCTAAAATATCATATGAAACAAAGTCCGAAGCCTTGAGGAGAAGTAAAATGTCGGCGGCAGAGTAACATTTCAAGGAATTTCCAAAAGAAACCCAGGTCGCGTCCTAAAAACCAACCTCGATGAAGGGCGAAACAAACCTTTGGCGCACTCCAGTTTAGTTTTGCAAATGCATAACCGCCAAGACTTTCAATCCCCTTATTAATTACCTTTTCAAAATCTGGAAAATTAGGCCGCTGAGGAATCATGCCTCAGAAACATTGGGACGAACCTTATTATCGTCAGTATCCTCGTCAGTCCAATTATCCTATGAAGCATAAAGTAGTCAATAATATAATGCACCTCATCAGACTCCGAAAATTCGGTGTTATCTTTACGCATGTAAATTAGACTAACGAGTAAGGAACGGATAATTATTTACTTTTTTTGGCAAAATTAAAGGCGCATTTTTTAAGAAATCCAAAACTTCTTTTGGAAGATCAAAAATAAGACTAAGAAAATGGTAAGGAAAAAAATAAGTTGCCTCTCAGTAGTGTAATCTTTGAAACTATTGTACCAGGAGTCAAAAGAACAGGCCACTACTTCTTCTTTTCTCATTTTGGGATGGGACGACAGTCATGCAATAAGTAGCCGACAGACAAAACCAAGAAATGCATACACAGCCCAAACACCAGGGTAGATGCCAAAGTTCAATGTACTCAAACGCAAATACAAAGTTGACTGATCTTATCTTTATCTTGCTCTGAGATCTAGAGGAAAATCACTTGCCACAAATGAAATAAAAAATAACGCTCCAAGATTAACAGCTTGATCTTCACTTCAGTGTTATATCCTACAGCGAACAGTTCACAATCCCAAATTGCCCTACAGAGTTCATTACGGGAATTCGTTCTACCAACTGGAAAACAGCCCACTGTAAACACCATTTTACACAACCAATGATTGTGCACTCGCTAAAAAAGGCCTGTGAGTTTGACCTCAATCTGTTGAAAGGTAATGAAGACGGTTCACAATAAGGAATTAATTAATTAAGTATTTCAGTATTCAGCATGGGTTTCACGAAAACGTATTCAGTATTCAGCATGGGTTTCTCGAAAAAACGTCCTGTGACACCTGCCAGCTCACTTTCTTTGATCATGTGCTACAATCTAGAGATAGCGGTTTTGCCATTTATACGGTTTACTTCGATTTAACGAAGGCTTTCGATCGTGTTGACCATGATCTCCTACTGCTGAAACTTGCCTCCTTCGGCATAGGTAACAAGCATCTGAACTTAATATCCTCCTTTTTGACTTCTCACGTAATACGGGTTAAAATTACTGATGTTATCTCCAACTCCACGCATCTGAGGAGCGGAGGTATTCAGGGAAGCATGCTCGACCCGCTTCTATTTTGCCTCTTTGTCAACGATGTTCCTGATTGTTTTCAGTAGGGTAGGCCCTTAATGTGCGCTGACGATTTAAAAGCTGCCTATCTATATAAACCGGTTGATCGCAACATCGTGATTGAGCTCTTAAAAAGGATACTCAGGCCTTCGCTCAGTGCTGTCACATATGGCGCCTTTCGCTTTCTTGGCACAAGTGCTCCGTTATGGTTATCGGCGACAACCATCAGCCCCATTTAAGCATAGACCAAAATGTGCCCGGAGTTATAAAGGATCTGAGCAAATCATAATCTAGTAGCTTTAATCTGTCAGAGCACTGCGCCCTGATTGTCTCGAAAGGACGCCAAACTACTGGGTTTATTCTCAGAAATTTTAAAACCATAAATATTAGAATCAGCCTCTTTAAAATGTATGTCAGGCCTAGTCTGGAATACTGCTCGTTTCTATTTAGCCTTCTGCACGCTAGTGAATGGAAGAAGATAGGATCAGTCCAGCACTTCTTTACAAAAATAGTTTTCTATTCAGAACACCGAAACTTGTCCTACCAACAACACTGTGAGCTTACAAGCCTTTACCCGTTGTTGCTTCACAGATTAGATAAGGGACGATTTTTTCTGTTTAAACTTTCAAACAGTTGTACATTTATTTATTTATTTTATTTACTTTATTTATATATTGCCAGTTTACAGGCAAGGTCAAAAAAACATACAGTAGAGGGTCAAGCTGACAGTGAAAAAAACCCCTGATCGTTGTTTAAGGTGTTTTCAGGAGAAAAAACTGCAGCTTCTTGAGTAATTAAAGTTCTGGACAGGGACGCGTTAACACAGGTGCCCGGTGAAGAACCTCTCCATTCAGTGTTACGGATCCGATATTCTGCACCAGCAGTCATTTCGGCGAGCGGCTGTTCGCTGTCGACTGAGAAATAAGCCGATTGAGGTCTGCAGAGCCAGTAATATTGCCCTCAGCATGAAGACCGGCACAGGATTAAGAGTCCATGAACGCCATCAGAACCGAAGAGAGCTTCAACAGAGTCAGCACCCAAAATTTTTGGAAGGTGTCCTGAATGTAGAAAACTTGTGACAGTTCTCGTAAACAAGGGATAGCTTTGCTAAATTTTGATACTTCTAGGTAGCTTATTCCAGATTGCTATAGCCTTTACCGAAAAAAACTGTCGGTATCTAACTGTGCGTGCCAAAGGAAGAAATAAAAATACATCTCGATGACTGGTGCGCCGAGAGTGGTCGAGGTGTCTCAGAGATATAAGGGGTTAAATGTACGACTGTTAAGTAGTTTAAACAGTAAAAATAGTCCCTTCTGTAATCTGCGAAGCCATAGCGGTTCAAGGCTTGTAAGATCACAGCTTTGTTGGTAGGACAGGTTTCGGTGATCTTAATAGAAAATCTTTTTGTAAAGAAGTGCTGGACTGATTCTATCTTCTTTCGTTCACTAGCGTGCAGAAGACTAAATAGAAACGAGCAGTATTCAAGACTATGCCTGACATACATTTTATAGAGGCTGATTCAAATTTTGACGGTTTTAAAATTTCTGAGAATAAACCCCCTTATATCTCTGAGGCTGCTTGACCACTCTTGGCGCACCAGTCATTGAGATTTTTATTTCTTTCTTTGGTACACACAGTTAGATACCAAAAGTTTTTTTCGGTAAACGCTATAGCAATCTGGAATATGCTACCCAGATGTATAAAAATTCAGTCAAGCTATCCCTTGTTTACGAGAGCTGTCACTAGTTTTCTACATTCAGGACGCCTTCCAAAATTTTGGGTGCTGACTCTGTGGAGGCTCTCTTCGGTTCTGATGGCGTTCACGGACTCTGAATCCTGTGCCGGACTTCATGCTGAGGGCAATATTGCTGGCCCTGCAGACCTTAATCGGCTAATTCCTCAGTCGAAAGCTAACAGCCATTCGCCGACATACCTGCTGGTGCAGAATACCGGATCCATAACACTGAATGGAGAAGTCCTTCACTGTGTACCTGTGTCAACTCTTACCTCAATAAGCTGCCGTTTTTTTCCGAGAAAACATTTGAAACAACGCTCAGGAGCTTTTTTCACTGTCAGCTTCGACCCTCTACCGTATATATTTTTCGGACCTTTCCTGCAAACTGGCAATAAATAAATAACATGACATACCATATAAGGGAGATAGGCAGGGCCTTTGAAAATACTTTTATCAGATAGATCTTAGCAAGATATAAAAATGTTAGATGGCGATAGTGGTTTTGGTATATCGGTCATTGGTATCGACTTAATATATGTCCAACAAATAAAAATTAATAAACTCTTCTTTCAAGCATTTCAGCGCTTTAAGCCTAAACAACCGAGGTTGGCAGTTTGCTCCATTCTTCAATCACCCGTTGAGAAAAGAAGTTGGCCCGCACTTCAAGTTTGGCATGATTTCTCTTCAGTTTGTATTGGTGACCTTGGAGACTCGTTATGTTTGCCAATTCAGCAAAGTCGGCCATCTGAAGAGCACAATCAACTCCCCTGACCAGTTTGAAGACTAAGATCATATCCCCTCTGTATTGCCTATAGGAGGGAAAGGAAAAAGTTTAAGTTTTTTCTATTTGTCCCTCATAGGGTAGGCATTCAAATCCACTGACTAGTTTCGTCACCCCCCGTTGAACTTTCTCCAACGGAGCTTAGTCATGTTTCGTCCAAGGGCGCCACGCCTGAACGTAATATTCCAACACCGGCCGGATCAATGTTCCAAACACGCGCCCAAATGCTCTCCGTCAAAATAAAAGAAGGATCTTCTGAATGTTCCTAAGATACACATAGCTTTATTTGCTATATTTGCACAGTGCGACGGTGTTTTAAGGGTAAGTGTTTTCCATATACCCAAGTCCTTTAAAATATTTTACTCCTGGAGTTGGTGACTACTGATGAAGTACTGATATTAAAACTTAATCATTCTATTGGAATAGGACCGTAGTCGGATTATTTGGTATTAGGTTGAAATTAAGGTTCATAACACCATGTTTACAAGCGATCTAAGTTTTGTTGTAATCTCCACGCATCGTCCGATTTTTCAATCGAGTTCCGTAACTTCAGATCGTCATCAAACATAACCTTCTCACATGCAAGACAACCAAGTCATTCGTTCATATATATCAGAAACAAAAATAGGACCCAGAACGCTACCCTGCGGAACTCCACTGTGAACGGTTTCCCAGTGAGACTTGTCGTCTCCAATAAATAAATAATAAATAAATTGTATATTTAAGGCGCCTGCCTGTGAGAAAGTTGGCAAACCATTTGAGTACGTTGCCAGTCACACCCATGTGATGCAGTTTAAACATCAGACGTCTATGCGGAACCCTGTCAAAGGCTTTTCTAAAGTCAATGTAGACCGCATCGACTGAAAAACCCATTTCTTATGGATTTTGTCCTAATTTCCATGGATGTGAGCAGGTTTGTGAGGCAGGATCGACCACTTCGAAATCCATGTTGATATGAACTTTTCAAGTTATTTTCTTCGGTATGCCTCATCAGTTCCATTTTTGATTATCTTCTCCATCATTTTGCAATAGATACTTGTGAGACTAACTGGTCAAAGACTGTTTGGTGATGTCCTCTCTCCTCCTTTATAGATGGGGTTGTATTGGTTATCTTCCACTCAGAAGGCGGAGCCCCCGCATCCATTGAAATTTCAAAGATCATGGAAAGCGCAGAGGCCAGCTGGTCATTGAGTTTATTGAGAACTTTTGCGGATATACCATCCGGGTCAGGTGATTGGGTGGGCTGTGGCTGTTTCAGAGTTTTTTTTTACTGTGTTCATTGGAAACGACACCATTATTATTTTTTTTGTAGATGTGGCAGTACTCTAGTATTCCTCGTCGTCAAAAGGTGGTTCTTCTGTATACATGGATATAAAGAAATTAGATAAGAGGCTGGTCTTATCAGAGTAATTGGTTAACCTGTTTCCCTGATAGTCTTTTTAAAAAGGAATGGATTCCCGATTTCGTTTTCCTTGCTAACGTTAAACAAAAACCTTTTTCGAATTTCTCGGTTTTGTAGTGTAGACAAGGGTCGAAACTGCTAAGAACCGAGGTGTACAAAATAAATTAACGCTAAGTGGAGAATTGTGTCTAAACTACAAACGACAAAAGGACGGCAAAAATGTCAGAGGATTGTATGAATGCAGACTCACGAAAAACGCAGCTTCTAGATAGCGAGTGTTGTTGAGGATTGTAATGAACTCTGAGCTAGATCCAGAAAGCTATGCATCAAGGATGAAGAGCAGAGTCAGGAGTTCAATTGAGACGGCGATCAGTAGAATGCAATCGAGAAGTGAAGATCAATCATTGCAATTGACTGAAAGTAATTGAGAGAGATCAGTACAATCAAGAGTGCAGCGGTGACATGCAGCAGCGAAAACAGAAGACGTCCAACATGCCGGTTGAAGCTGGCTGTTGTATTTTTATTTTAGCACATTAAAACAAGCGATCATAATGATTCAGATGACCAAGAAAGATACAAAGATGTAAATTGTACAAATACCTACACAAGTCCCCCACCAGAGCGTTTGTTGTACAAAAAAATACGCTCGATGAAAAAAAGAGCAAAAAATTATACGACAAAGTCCTTAAGATTGGCAGGAAAATGGATATGTCTACCAGAATGAGAGGAAATGCGTTGTGGTGAAGAAGGAGTAATAAAACATGTGGGTGGGGTGGTCGAGTGTGAAGGTTGAGTGGATGGGACTGACATAGGTGGGATGGATGGTGATGGTGCGGAGTAATTGGATGGAGCAACGGGTGGTGGAATGCACTCAAGATAAGCTGGCTTGAGTCTGTCAATGGAGACTGTTTCAGTCTTTTAAGCCTTCTGTATGACGTAATACTTGTCTATCCGTTGAAGCACCTTGTATGGGCCATCATAAGGGGAACAAAGAGGTTTATGAACTGCGTCGTGCCGGACGAAGACGAATGGAGCAGATTTAAGGTCGTTTTGCAAAAAAACGCGTTTGGATGTCAGGCGAGTGGGAGTTGGACGCAATTGAGCCATGCGCTGTTTCAATTGTTGAACGAAAGCATTCGACAAGCTAGTGTCTACGGTGAGAGGCTGCACAAATTCGCCGGGAAGGCGGAGAGGTGTACCGTATACAAGTTCTGCCGTAGTACATTGAATGTCCTCTTTGACAGCTGATCGAATACCCAAAAGGACGAGGGGTAAGTTGTCACTCCACGCAGTTGTGTCTGAGTAAGACATCACTGCTGTCTTAAGTTGACGATGCAGTCGTTCCACGAGGCCGTTAGAAGCAGGGTGATATGCCGTTGTCATGATGTGCGCACACCCGAAAAGTTTAGTGAACTCGCGGAAGAGATCAGATTGAAACTGGCTTCCGCGGTCAGTGGTTATGGTGGCTGGCACACCAAAATTGGCAATCCAGTGATGCAGGAAGACCATGACATTATTTTCTGCCGAGGTATTCGATATCGGAATTGCAATTGGCCATCGTGTGAAACGGTCGACTGCTGTGAAAATATGTGTGTACCCACGTGAAGGTGGTAACGGCCCATCTAAGTCTAAGTGAACGTGATGGAATCGAACGTCCGGAACAGCAAATGTGCTTGGAGGGGAAAAGGTATGGCGATGCACTTTGTTTTTCTGGCACGCGAAACATTGCCTAGTCCAAAGGGCGATGTCGGAGTTCATCTTCGGCCAGACAAAGCGAGCAGCAATAAGTTTGCGACAGGCGCGGTTGCCAGGATGCGACAGAGAGTGAAAATGGTCAAACACTACCTTACGGTAGGATAATGGAACAACAGGTCGGGGAGTGCCTGTGGACCAGTCGCATAAAATCGTACATGGTGATGCTGGAAGTGGTGCATCTCGAAGCTGCAGAGTACTAGATTTACGCAGATCAGCAATGGATTCGTCTTCTAGTTGGAGATCTGCAAGCTTCGCCAGGTCGAATTCGGATGACAAGGTGTTGATGTCCGGTCTCGATAATGCATCAGCAACGACATTGTCGCTGCCTCGGACAATGCGGATATCAGCATTAAACTGCGAGATATAGTCAAGGTGACGTACGTCTCTGGGCGAGTACCTATCTGGTTTGGCCTTGAGGGCGTAAGTAAGAGGTTTGTGGTCGGTATGAACCCGAAAAATCTCTTCCCCTCCAATAGGTGGCGAAAAATGACGAATAGCCAGGTATATAGCCAGGAGCTCGCGAGAGAAAGTACTGTAGCGAGTCTGCGCCGGTTGTAGCTTCTGTAAAAAGATAGCCAATGGCTGCAACTGGTTATTCACCTGTTGATGTAAGACTGCGCCGACAGCACTGTTGGAAGCGTCAGTGGTCAAAATCAACTGCGTAGAAGCGTCAGAGTTGATGTGGTGCAGCATGATCGCACCAGCGAGGGCCTTCTTGGCTGCCTCAAAAGCTGAGTGAGCTGCCAGTGAAAGTTCAATCGGCTTGCCTTTCGACTTCAAAAGATCAGTCAATGGAGCCAGTATTGCCGCACAGTTGGGAATGAAACGTCGGTAATAATTGACAAGTCCAATGAAACGTCGCAGTTGTGTGAGGGTCTCCGGAGACGGAAAAGATAAAACGCTTTGCACCTTCTCTGAAAGTGGTGTGATTCCATGCTGATCGACGTGATGACCAAGGAAATTAAGAGAAGGAACGCCAAAAAGACATTTGTCGACGTTTAATTGCAAACCATCATGCTGGAAATGATCGAACACTTGATGCAAGTGTGATGCATGTTCCGCTGGCGAAGAACTTGCGACGAGTATGTCATCAATATAGACAAAAGTAAACGAAGGACCGCGCAAGACCTCATCAATAAACCGCTGGAAGGATTGGGCGGCGTTACGCAAAACCGAAAGGCATGCGGAGAAATTCAAACAAGCCAAAAGGCGTTGTGATGGCGGTCTTGGGGATGTCTTCCTCGGCGACCGGTATCTGATGATATGCTCTCACGAGGTCAATATTGGAGAAAATAGTCTTTCCAGCCAACCTGTGAGAAAAATCGTGAATATGAGGAATGGGATACCGATCGGGGACAGTTGCTCTGTTCAAAGCACGATAATCCCCACATGGCCTCCAATCATCGGCTGATTTCTTGGGGACCATGTGCAGAGGAGAGGCCCATGGACTGGAAGAAGGGCGAATAATCCCCAAATTTAGCATGTGTTCGAACTCACTTCTAGCCACCCGCAACTTTTCTGGATGAAGCCTACGTGGATGGGCATGAACGGGTTGTCCTGTGGTAACTATGTGATGCTTAACTGTGTGCTGAACTACTTTGGTAAACTGACAAGGTTTAGTGAGGGACGGATAGTCCATTAAAATGTCAGAAAATGGCGAACTTGGAATAGTCAAGTGTATGCCAACCGAAGGTTCAGAGGTGACCGTACCGACGGTGAAAAGTCTGGTTGTAGTATCAATGAGTCGACGAGGCTTCAAATAAACTGAAAGGCCGAAATGTGAGAGGAAATCGGCTCCAATAATCGGTGACTGAACGTCGGCTAGGATAAAGACCCATTGGAAACATCGCCTTAGACCAAGGTCAAGAGTAAGGGACTGTTGTCCGAATGTGTGGATGACGGTGTTGTTAGCAGCCTGCAATGAGAACTGCGAAGGCTTGAAATGGTGACGCCTTGGAGGCGGGATAACACTAACCTCAGCACCGGTATCTACAAGAAAACGGAGACCACTCGACTGATCGGTGATGTAGAAGAGGCGACTGGGTCGCGGTTGGCCAGCAGCAGTCGTCGCCATTACTGGCTGGCGTTGTCGTTTAACTTTTGCGGCTTCTGTGGGAATTTGCACGGCGGAATACACTTGCGTGCTTTCACGCCATAGGTACAATGGTACCAGCACACGGTCTGTGGCTGCCGTTCCCGTGATTTGGACCGTCGACGTTGATATGTTTGACGACTATTTGACTGGAGATTGTTGATGATAGAACACATGTTGCTGACTTGCGTGCATAAAAGGCGTACGGTTTCCTTTAAATCTTCATAATCACTGCTACGCACGATATTTGATGCTTGCGAAAGTTCAGATGATGGTGCGGTCCGTCGATAGGCACTACATCACGATGATTACGTCACATGGGGAGGGTCACGTTCTGATTTTGGAGTGCCTTGATGAGCAGGAGTGTCAATATTATCAGATCTGGAAGTGGACACCGATGTCTGTTGAAGACTAGAACATGCGGTACCGCTTGGATATCATTCCATTATTCTGTCTGCATGAGTGGCTAGTTTATCCAATGAGGTGCTCGTGTCGAGCATAGCCAATACCTGCTGCATGGGCAGGGGAAGCTTATCAAGCCAGATCTGTCGGAAAATTGCATCATCCATATGACGACCAGCAAGCAAAGAACGCATGTGTCGCATAAGTTGGGAAGGTGTTTGATCGCAAAGTTCGACTTGCGTAAAAAGCTCACGCAGCATTCGGTTGGCCGACTTGGCCACACGATTAATTACAGCATCCTTCAACTGGTTGTATAGCTCCTCAGCAGGGATAGGATCAAGGAGGTTCTCGACGTCAACGGCAACATCGAAAGGAAGTGATTGCACTACGTATGAATAACGCGTGCGTTCACTGGTGATACGGCGAGTCGAGAAAACTGCCTCGATCTGCTTAACCATACGCGAGGGTTGCTTGGCGTAAATGGGGGCAATTTGAAAGAGAGGCTATGGACGTCAAGAGAGTCTGCGTTAGTCTCATTGTCCGTCATAGTAAGTGATATGGTGCGTAATGATAGAAAAGCGGGTTCACCAATTTTGTAGTGTAGACAAGGGTCGAAACTGCTAAGAACCGAGGTGTTCAAAATAAATTAACGCCAAGTGGAGAATTGTGTCTAAACTACAAACGACAAAAGGACGGCAAAAATGTCAGAGGATTGTATGAATGCAGACTCACGAAAAACGCAGCTTCTAGATAGCGAGTGTTGTTGAGGATTGTAATTAATTCTGAGCTAGATCCAGGAAGCTATACATCAAGGATGAAGAGCAGAGTCAGGAGTTCAATTGAGACGGCGATCAGTAGAATGCAATCGAGAAGTGAAGATCAATCATTGCAATTGACTGAAAGTAATTGAGAGAGATCAGTACAATCAAGAGTGCAGCCGTGACATGCAGCAGCGAAAACAGAAGACGTCCAACATGTTGGTTGAAGCTGGCTGTTGTTTTTTTATTTTAGCACATTGAAACAAGCGATCATTAAGATTCAGATGACCAAGAAAGATACAAAGATGTAAATTGTACAAATACCTATAGTATGTCTTTGACTATTTCTGACTCAAAGGCTGATCTTTCTTTTCTCAGAAGATTTCGACACCAATTTCGCTGTTTTTTAAAATTGAAAAAATGTTCGGGTTGTTGATATCTGGCATATTTTATCCACAGTCTACGTTTTTTCTTGAGATTCCTTTTTATTTCCGATGTCACCTCCTCGGGACGAGAGAGGTTCTTTTCGCATTTTTAGTCGACATTATTTCTCTACCAACTGCTGAATCAAGGTACAAATAAAGCACCAGGCAGCATTTGCGTCAGGTACATGGGCAGGGCTCCAGTCTATCCCATTCAGTAATTCATTCATTTTGGGCTAATCCTCTTTCCATACATTTCTCTCCTTAACTTCTCGTCGTTTGGGTTCAGAAAAATGGCTGTTATCCCAAGCAAGAACACAATGAGCACTTCATTCAAGAGGGGCATAAGAAATTAAGGCAAGAATGCTTTTGTCGCCTCTACTAACAATTAGATCCAAACATCTTGACAGCTCCCCACTTCGAAACCGCGTCTCCATTGGGACATGTTGGGTAAGAAAATCATCATTTCCCAACTGAAGTAACTTCTGTTCATATAATTTTTCCGATCGTGAGCAGTAAATTGATACCCAATCGATATCGGGAGCGTTTAAATCTCCAAGTTTTAATAAGTGTTTGCTACGGCTGATTTGCTTTACCTCTGTGGTGAGTGCTTCGTCCATGTCCGTCTACTGTCCTGGGGGTCGACATATCACGGCAATATGGATGTCCAGTTGGTTCAGGACTTTCAAGTTACAACTAAGTATTTTGCAAGACGAGTTCCTATTTGGCGAGCCCCATCCGGAATGAAGTCAATGCCTTCTCGTTCGTATCCATGCGGATAAGCTGAAATCCAT
>WEDG01003172.1:0-89290 GCA_017591395.1 Schistocephalus solidus
AGATATGAAGAGATTAAAGGCAGGCAAATGCGAGCAGGCAATGCTCCTTCAGCAGTTTATCTTTGGTTTGCGCGATGAAAAAGCGCGGGGATTTGTTATCAGAGAAGAGAGATTTGTCGTTGGAGAAGCCCTGTTATATCGCCAGTCATCAAAAGCGCGTACGGCAAAACTTTCAGCAGCCGAATCAATTAAATTCTGGAGTGATAGCATCCTTCAAACCTGTATTGGTTTTCTTACTGCCGGGACTTCATCTCAACAGCAATCATCTGTTTCTGCAACACAACTACTTTTACGGTCAGCACCACGTCCGATGGTCAGATTGTAGATAGCCGAAGAACAGTTTGCCGGTTTTGCAAGAAAATCGGGCAAACCGAACGAGTGTGCTTCTTCAAAAGTCGGACGAACACTAAACATGCATGCCAACTACCCGTATCCAGATAGGGACGGTGAGGCGATAGTCTGAATGTTTTCAACGAACACGCCGCTACCATCACTCTTTCCTATTGCACTTCCGGTGGATCGTCATCCGTGAAGTTTGAAATCGAGACTTGTGCAGCTGTTACTCTCAGCAATGAGGCCTCTCTTCGGAAAGTCCCCCACCTCCTTCCGGCTCGTTCTTCTTTTCCGTAGTTACACTGGGGAAAACGAAGAGGTTCAAGTGGATTTTTACGGTCTGATGTTCAGCATGATGGAAAACTTCATTATTTACCAGTTTATGTGGTCAAATTGGAAGCCAACAACCGAATCTCCTCGGACGGAACGGGATAAAATGCGTGCCTTCTGTGCTATCCTCCAAACAACGGATTGGTGTTAGCTCAGCACTAGATTCCCTGTTGATAAATTAAAGAGAAATTGTTTCACGATGATTCTACTACACACTACCGCGGCCCACTTGTTAAATTCCAATTTAAATCAGAATTCCAGTCTCGGTTTTTTAAAGCTCGGTCAGTCCCCTATGCAGTCACACCGAAGGTCGAAGAGGTATATGATCGTTTACAGAGAGCTGACATCATCGATCCCGTGCAGAATTCGGAAGGGGTGGCCCTAACAGTCCCTGTTCTTAAATCTGGTGGTACCGTACGTGTCTTTGGCGACTGCAAGCTGACGATCAACTCAGCAACTAAATGAAATCCTTATCCTCTCACATGCATCAAGGACCTGTACACATCTTTTTCGGGTGGCCAAAAATTCAAAACGTTGCACCTGAAGCATGCTTACAGCCAAGTCATCCTAGATATCAAAGCCCTAGATCCCCAACCATCAATAGGCACCCCAAGGTGTATTTGCGATAAAAATGATTCCCATTTGGAGTAATTTCTGGGCCAGGTTTAGTTTAATGCTTGACTGATAGCCTCGTGAATGACATACCTCACGTTTGCGCATATCTTGATGATATATTAGTAGTGGGTCCGTCTGAGCACAGCCACTTAGCGACTCTAAACCTAGTTATAACACGTTTAGAAGACGCCCGTTTCAAACACAAGAAAGATAAGTGCACTCTTATCTTGCAGACTCGATGGAGTTCTTTGGCTTTAAGCTAGATAAAACTGGTCTTGACCCACTGGAACATAAGCTCAAAGGCTCTAAAGACGGCTCCTCGCCCTCGACAATATAAGTTGATTGCGTTCATTCCTTGGCTTGGTCACCCACTTTATTCGATTTATGAATCAATCGGCTGCAATTCTGAAGCCACTTTATCGATTTCTCGAAAAACAACGTTGCTGGCACTGGTCGTAAGTCGAACGAAAATGCTTTTTAACGATCAAATGCGGCCCTTTAAATTCCCTTCTCTCCTGATTCCTTATGACCCCAAAGAACCTATCATACTCAAATGCGATGCATCTCCCGTACGGCCTAGGTTCGGTTTTCCATGCACCGAATGCCTTCTGGGGCTGAGATGCCGATTGCCTTTTGCATCCCGAACCGTGTCCCAGGCGGAAACCAACTATTTGCACCTAGATAAAGAGGCCTTAGCAATAATGTTTGGCCTACAACGCTTCCACTTGCATCTTTTGGGCCGAACCTTCGAAATTCATACTGTACACAAACCTCTCTTAGGTTTGTTGGATAGAAAAACGAGGTATACAATAATTTTCCTCACTAATAATACAACGATGGTCACTCACTCTTTCCGCTTAAACATACGCAATGAAATATTTGAACGGTAGTGCAAACGTACTGGCTGACAACTGCGTAGGTTTCTCATTGTCGATGATGACAGGAATCTTTTACAGAACTTAGTTAACTCCCCCATAACCTGTCAACGAATTAGACAGGGGACATCCAGAGATCCTGCCTTAAGTTGGGTAAACAGTTTCTTGACATCGGGCTAACCGTCTTCGGCTTCCCCTGAATTTCAGCCATTCGATAGCCCTCAGAAGGAATTGAGTCTACTAAGTGTAATATTTTGTACTATGGGGCATTCATGTATTGTTGCCACCACAGCGTCGACAAGCCATCCTCAAAGACCTGCATAATGCATATCCCGGTATGGTGAGAGTGAAAGCCCTCGCCTACAGTTAGGTTTGGTGGCACAAAATTGACGAAGACGTCGAAAACATGGTAAAAGCGAGCCACGTGTGTCAACTTACTTAGAAGACCATACTGACGGTAGATATCAACTATTTTGGGTCATTCCAAGGTCATATGTAGTTAGTTGTGGTTGACGCCCACATTAAATGGATTGAAGCTAGTCCGACCGTAAAATTGTCTTCTTCAGTTACCACCATCAACAAGCTTCGATCCGTTTTTATAATTTTGGGATACTTGAAAGGGTCGTTTCAGACAATGGCCCGGCATTTACTAGTGCAAAATTTAAAGAATGTATGGAAGAAATTGAAGTTGGCATTAAAACATTGCGCCGTACCACGCAGCTTAAAATGGCCTCGCAGAGCGCGCGCTGCAGACGATAAAATATGGGGTAGCCAAACAGAGGCAAGCTGACTTAAGCACGAACTGTCACGCTTTTTGTTCAGCTATCGCTCCATCGCAAATATCTCAACTTATTTTTCGTCTGCAGAATTTATGTTAAAGCGGCAGTTGCGCACAGGGCTCAATCTGATAAATCCTTCTATGATTGACGAAATCACTGAGCAGCAGACGAAGATGAAAGCGCGATATGATGCGCACACATGACCTCGAATCTTCTTGCCTAACGAAAGTGTCTTCACGATACTGGAACACGATGCCATCTGGTATCCAGCGACAGTTCGAAGAAGTGAGGGACAGATCGTAGACGTGGCATTATACGATAGGAGAATTGTGCGTCGACATCTGGACCAAGTCTGTAATCGAACGGACGCAGAAAGTGAAGAATTCGGGAAGTTCAACCTGCCCGCAACCCTTGATGTTTATTCTGTCGTCTGGAGGATATAATATCTACGGCCTACACTTAAAAAACGCTGCCAGCCGTGGTGGCTATTTATCATCATAATTCTACCCGGTCCAGCAGTACCGTAGGGGCAGAGGAACCAGTGACTCCGCAAAACGGCACAGAGCTTGAAAATACCACCCTGAGAAGATTGACCCTAGTCCGCAAACCCGTCCAACGTTGTCAGATCGAAAACCTATTGAAGCATTTACTAACGAATCCTCATTCCGTTTTCCGTATCTTCCCCGAGCTCTCTGCCCGATGTTGTCCACTTTAGAGTGGAGGGATGCAGTGTACGTGACCCACATGGTCTGGACATGACGACCCCGCACGCGCGACAAGGCAACTTATAAGTTCACGTACGCACGGCTAGATCACCTTTATTTTGACTAGTCACTCCCTCAGCCTATTGCATTCCTGCATTGCAATTCACTTTGCTGTGTCCCCTAAGGACTCCTGAATTGTGCTGTTTACCGTCCTCAGTACATGTCTTGTGTACAAACCAGCTTCGGTGTTGGATACATAACAGGTACTAGCAGGACCGACCGTCTTTTCGCTTTGTCCGTCACTGCAACCCATCTCATCGACAGGCGTTTGAACGTTTGTGATAGTGGAAAACCGGATGGGAGAAGGAAGAGAGAGGGAGGCCAACACCGGGAATTAATTGTCATTTCCAAATCAGTGAATTCCACCCTCTCCTAATTCTGATGCGCTTTGACCTATCGCTGAGGCGCTAGGAGCCATGCATTTAAAGGTTTTCATTTGAAAAGATAACTCAACACAACATAGAATTAACTGTCCGTCCGAAACGGCATCATCGTTATATGGATTTTAGGTGCTCTCGCCGATGTTGAGATTAGCAACGCATAAATTGCAGAATGAAACATGGTGGTCGTGGACCAGGTCTTGCATGCTACGCGCGGATGGACGATTTAACCTCGTCCACCACATTGCTCGCCCTAACCTCCACATTGTTTAACTTAGTCTGGCAAACTGAGAAAGATAGATTACAAAATAGGGAATGTGGAAAGATTAACCAGCTTGTATCTCGCGTTCCTGTTTTGTTTATGGCAGGATAACGCATGTCGTAACATGCTTGATACGTAAGGCCAGTGGATCGGTGTGTGCCCATCTCTATATGAGCGGCTGGTCGGTATGCAGCAACAGGGCTTGCCAGGTAAGGGGGATGTGAATGAGATGCTATCCGGGATGTTTACATGACGCATGAGATAGACGACGACCTCGAAACTGCCTTGTTGTGTGCATGCACATATTTGCATCTCAGCGCCCATGCTGTGGTCAACTTATTGTTGCCTCCATGAAGTAGTAAATGGGAAGAATCATGCATTTTATCCCCACGTTTTGTTTGTTATCACCCATCTGCGAGCTTACATTGACGAAGTGGTATGACGCCGTCTAGTTCTCTTGAAGTAATAGCAACTAGTTCCTAGCTTATCGGTTGAGGGAGGTAGATGGATCGATGCACGTCTTAGCCGGTATGCTTTAGAAATAGAACATGCTAGGCGGAAGGCTATAATAAGGACAGTGTTGAGGAAGTTCATATGACCGGAAGAAGTGATTTCAACCTCAGATCTCTTTCTGAAGCTTAACTGACGTTTCCCAGACACTTTTATGCTGTTCATGAAATCGTTCATTTTGTCCGGGCTCCTCTGGTTTAGAAATCCCAGGAATCGGTGTACACACATGTCTGTATAAATGAGAAGTCCTTTCGCAGCAACAGAGCACGACAGGTGGAGAATCTTTAGTGAGTTTGCGAACGCATTTGCATTTCGAGTTAGTCTTTTGGTAGTAAATGAGCTGTTCGTTTCATCGGCCACTTATTCCGTGCTTATTTGCTTCGAAAAGTTTGTGCCTTGGCGTAAACCCGACCATGCCGGTGCATAAACGTGTTTAGTTTTCCTGGTCGTAAATTGTGTTCAACATTATTGTTTGTTAAAAGGAAGGCTGGATAGATTCAAAACAGGTCTTTATCACTGTATCCATATCTTTTTCGTTACTGTAATAGCCTTTCGTGTGTGGTTAGATTTTGGGCTGGTAGGTAATAACCTGTTCGGATCGTCTGCCAATTTTCACGTGCCTATTTGCTCTGTCGCGTAGGTGCTTTGGTGTACACGTATTTTCCTATGTACAAATAACAGTTTTGCAGCAAGATAAAATGTCAGGTTGCGAAACACTGAAGAAATTTGTCTCGAGTAGATGCTTATGAATCAGCCGCTAGGCGCCGTTTGTCCATACGTGAAGGTTCGTGTTGCTTGCGTCTCATGGTGGTTAATTAAATAAAGGCAGATGGGATTTAAACAGTTTCATTTATATCTACACGGATAGTGTTAATGTTCTTTCGGGTATTTACCTCCCCTCTGAGAATCTAATTTATCCAGTGTAACGCGCAATGTTTAAATTTGTGTGATTTTCTTGTTGTTTCAGTTCACATTCTTGTTTTCTGCGAGATCTCCGGAAGGTTAAAATTCTACGTATTCGTGTCCTGCATATCGTTTTTATTGTTCCATAAGTAGCCATTTGATTTGCTAATAAATGCACTTTGTTGTCAGAAGAACATTACCGACAAAAACGAAGGCCAATTCTAGCCGTCATCAGCCAGCTATCCCTAACCCCAACTCATATTTTAATTTATTAAAAATTATCCAACCAGGTTCAATTCCGCCAATTGCAGTGGTTGGATTCCGAGGGCGTGATTCTGTGTCATTTCCTTCTCAGGGACTTCTGCTTTCACCCTGATCTTCTTGGTTTCATTGGTTTGGAGGGCGATAGCTCCAGGTTTTGGCCATGGGCTGCCAATGTATTGTCAATGCTTCTTAAACCTTCTAGATTATTGAGAGACACTTGAGCTCCGTCTTAAATGTGTCAATGTGACGTAATTATTGGGAATATTTCCTCCGGTGCCAGGTTCAACGACTCCAGCAAATATTCGTTTTGTCAGTTATTCTCAGATATTCTTCAGATACATCCAGCTCATCAGATTCGAGATGCAATACTTGTCAGGCAATCTTACGCCTACGAGCAGTCCACCCACATTATGTATACACGTTGTGTGTTGTGGGGAGCCAGGTCGGCTGTGTCACGCGCAGACGAGTTGCTTATTTTGGTCATCCAGTTGCGCTTAATATTCACATTCGATGACCAACAGTGGACTGGGGCCTGGGAGAGTGAATGCAGAGTAAGATAAAAACTGGGGACTGGGTCCACACAACAGGCTACGCATATTCATCCCTATAGACGAACTGACGCGCTTAAATCTGTCACGGTGTGCACAAAATGCGCATTGGAAGGCTGCAATGGACAGATTAACGCTTTTTTCAGCGAGGGTTGGAAAATGATTGTTCGAGAAAAAAATAGATTGTGTGTGGATGAACTTATACGTTGTTTATTAGGTTCGCGTTTGCATATGTTCTATTCAAAGTGAACGTAGGATGCTAATGCGCAAAATTTTGTTAAGTATTTTTAGTAAAAAATATTCAGGCCATTCAAATCGCGGAAACGTACATGATCAATATATTTGGCAGTATCTTTACATTGGCAGTCTAATAAATCGACTCGCCAGCCATCAGTGGCTGAGCATAAATATCCGTCGTTGGGATAGGGCTGACAGGAGCTGGAAGTTTCGGAGAAGGCTCTGGCGAATCACCATCGATAGTAGCATACATATCATTGCTTTCTCCTGCAATGGCATCAATGCTTCCCAAATGTTTAGGCGACTGTAAATTAAGTTTCGCTAGTTTCCTACAAGAAAAATGTGAAATAAGATGATGATTAATTAAAAAGATACAAAATAACTTTTGAACTATCTTATAGCTTAGTGTTCTTACAACTGTTCTCATGTTAATAGCAGATGACGATTTTCAGATAAATTTCCACGGAATGCTACTCTAACAAAGAAGCCATTTTCGGTGTTAACTATATCCCTTATTTTGGAAACTCGAAAGTCCGCCAATACTTTATTGTTTGATGATTGGCTAAAATTTGAGGCACCGACAGGAAGTAATATAAGATAATTCCAAGTGGGCCCACCATAAATTGGGGAAAGTCACTAACCAAAATCCTAGAGGCCCAGTTAAAAATAAATTTGTTCGCTTATCATAATTTCAATTTTGCCTAAGTAATCCACTATACTGAAATAAATATTAGCCAATTCGGTCAATGTTCCATTATTTTTCGCGCATATCGAGGATCAATATCACAAAGTACTGTGTTAAGCTACTATCGAGCAAAATCTCCGCAGTCTCAGTTGGCGAACGCATACCAGCTTCTGCCTTATTTGCGGTACATCGTAGAATGAATTACTACATAGCCAGTCAACAAAGCTTAAAAGCTAGGATATGGACTCGGGTTATTGAGCAGCTACATGATCCTCCAATACCCCATCAAGCGTCACAAGGAGATTTACAACAAAGACGGTGGAGACTGAGACGGCTCCTTCTATCTTCTTAGTCGTCATCAGCCACCCACCAATCCAACCCGCCTTCTTTTGGTTATTAAGCAATTGGTAAGGATAACATCTATGGCCCCTTAACAGGATGACGTAATAGGACTACTCAGTTATAAAGGTGGCCCCTTGCATAATTCCAGGATGGACCAATATTCCCGTGGCCGAAGCCTCACAATGGTGCAAACTAAACTTCAACCATTGCCTTTAACTTAGCCCTAACCTTATAATCATATCCTAACTTTCAGTAAACATTAACCATACCCTTAATCCTTACGTACCTCAACCCTAATCTGAACCCTACCTTAACCCTTAACTTCACAATTCCCCTAACTTTATTTTAGTTGGAATTTAGCGTGAAGAAACCTGTATTAGGGAGCAATGCCTCTACCCATATCCTTTTAAGGTGGTCATGTAAATCATCCTTACCCAGAAATCTAACCAATGCGTCAAGGGCTGCTCCTTCTGTCACTATGCGACTGTCTGTGGGGCCTCACAGGTAAAACGGGACGAACATGTCACGAAACCCACTTGGTACTCTTACTTCCAACCTGCTTTCATGCAACGCCGTACGGCGGCACTTTAAGATTGTACACACCAGGAGAACATTGGAAGCCCGATGCTAAACAGACATATCATATGAATACTGTTACATTCGGAGTAATCATGAAGGCCTACAAAACTATGGAACGGAAAATATTTCCGCCTCGAGTGAGTATCCGTAGAGTCCGCTAAAGAGAACACCAAGAAATCAGCACTTTAAAACTGAATTTATCCGGTGCCGAAGGTGTAACTCCTTCTCCCATCAATCGACATTAGGTAAATCTATAGCTATTACAAGGACATGAGGAACGGAGGGGAAAAAATTTACCTATCACAGAAAATTGCATCTCTATCTGGTGACTAAATCTGACAGTGGAGATGATTTTGAGCCTATTTTAAAAATACATCTCGCTTACGTTTAAGAATGCAAAATTTCACTTTTATACAGTGATATATAATATTTTAAGCAGACAGCAGCTTGGTGGAAGCTTACTCAGGTTCATTTAAGGCCTCAGGTTTCTCAAACTTTCGAATATTCTGTGGAGGTAACTGCTGCTTTATGTGTATTCCATGCACGTTTTGACTCATGTTTGGTCGAACAATAGAAATCTTTGTAGAAGAAAATTTAGGAAGGCTGATACCTCTAAAAGTGGAAAAAAATACCCAAAATGTATTTAACAGACATTTTAGAATTCCAATTAGAACACAAAGAAGCATAAATATACTTATTGAAGTCACATAAAAACTCTACAGGTAAGGTAAGATATTTATTCGATAAACTGCCAACACTGATTCTCGGAACATTTTAAGGTGGGGAGTGACTTCAAAAACAGTCACTTTATATTAAAAGTACATAAGAATCAGTTTTTGTCCACTGATTATGCCAATAAACACCCGTCATATGGTATCATCGTTTTAGATTGACTGCCGTTTCCTCCGCTAGACATCGACTTCTTCGTACGTGCTGTTCGCCTCAATATACCGATTCATGCAGGACTCATCTGAGAGCATGGCTTTGGCATTTCGTGAGCGGAAAGACACAAAATGCGTTTGGTATTGAGCATATTCAAACATACGTAGGACAGGTGGCTACATCTATACGGCTAACTGGCATTCCCGAGTGCGTTTAGATGCATATGTCTCACTTTGGCCACAGTATACAGCACATGAGATTTCGTAGATGACTTCATTCTTATCCAAACAGTCCATGCAATCAACAGGGAGTGAGGTGTAGGCATCGATGTGCTCGTTACTGGTGTTTTGCGGTCTCACCAAGTGCTTTTCAACGTATTCAAGCATTCGTAAAGTCGGAAGGGTTAGACGAGTATTTTTTGACGCCTAATTTTAACTATCTAGTCTCCTTTATTTTAATTAGTACTGTCTTAGGCGTCAACACACGTAACTCCTAATTTAATCAGTTGGTAGAAGTTCTTACTAAAGGATTTTAGCTTACTTTGATAGTTTTCAGGGTAAGGGTAAGTGCACTTTTATGAGATTTAGAATGATTTTTCTCATTATACAGTAATTTCAGGAAACCTAAATGATGAAACCCAGGAATCGAATCTGGATTCCTATTTTTCAAACAAATTGTCGCTGATTAATCGGCTCACGCTCCACCACCTGCAAACCAGTATATTCGAAAAAAAGTCAGTAGTGACATTCGCCAATAATGGTTCATGCCTGATGACGATGTAAACTCAGATCCGCGACTTGAACCGTTGGATATTGGGTTGGGCTGTGGAGGAAGTATATCAGAATCAACCATTTTAATCTAAGTCATAGATGTTTGAAAATGCATTGTCTTAGAGTACTAAAAATAAAACTATGCTCTTTTAAAATTTTGCTAGCTGATCGCGAATAGCGGGGTATTATGAGGGAAGAATTAAGGTACAGCATTTTTAAAAATGCTAACGGAGAAGAAAAACAGGCTCCGAAACCATTGTCTAAATCATGATCTCTGCGCAAGCATTCTTGACGCCTTGCGTTCTTTCGCTGCGTCCAGAAGTGCATTCACTACATTCAAAATAAAGTCCTTTTTTATGACAAAATAGTGGCTCGATGTTAAAGGAATAAAAGAGTTTGAACGTTCGTAATGTGAAATAACGGTTTTCCGAATTTTTCGGTTGCACATTTTTGTGCTCAGAAGTTTTTTACTATATTATATACATTGCCACGTCTGAACTCATAAACATTTATATAGACAATCCACAGAAAACAACATTTAATAGCAGGTGACCGCTCTACCATAAACCTCTCATGCTTGTTGCAAAGGGTAAGTCCTTGCAGTTTTAATTCGTTCTCGATATCAATGCTTTCTTCAGACAAAAACCGTGCAATCCTGATAACTTTTTCCAGTTTTTTTTATAATTTCATAATATACCTATAGTGGTAAGAATTATATATACAACTGAATCACTGTGTAATAGTTGAAAACCGAATCACACCAGATGGAAAAATAACAGCAAAGTGGATTAAAAGTAGCCAGAAACTGACCTGTTTGTCTTTCTTCGGTGAGCGCAAAGAATAATTAACAACACACAGCATACCAATAGAAGTGGGAGAAATATTGACAGACAAATTGTTCTTGTCCACTAAAAAGTTAAAATTTATATGTTAAACCACAAATGATCAAAAGCATAGATACTGACCAAACGGAAAAATTAGGCATCTAAAAGAGCCATGTGAATATCATGTTATATAATGAATCATTTCATGGTAAAAATTCAATTTCTGAAATGTTCGGTAAATCATTTTATTTATTCACTTCCGTTTTTTGCTGCTTTAAGAATTAAGCAGGCTAAATGTAAAACACTGTGATCTTGCATTCTTTGATGAACACTCACCGATCGTTAGCGGAACTCACTTGTTCCGCTTTGCCCTAAGGCCCACTCTCAAACCCCGCCAGCAGCCACATGCATATAGTAATAGAAAAGGCAGACGAATATTGATAGCATCGACAAGAGAGACTGGAATGGCCATTTCTGGCTTTTTAGCCGTCGTCAGCCTGTCATACCCAACCCCAGCTGGTACACCGCCCGAGGATCGAACACACGACCCGTTCATCAAAAGTCCAATGCTCTAACCATTGAGCCACGGACTCGTTGTCTTGCCGGTTAAGATCGGGAATATTGCCTTATATTCGTTTATAGGAGCCCACCGACCACTACTATTAAGCGCCATGCGGCTACCGGTATGGTTAGTGAGTGTGCCTCAAGCCATAACGGACCTAATGAGTTCTGCTAATGATCACCCAGCGTTCATTAAACAATGCAAGTCAAGATTCCTGATCTAAACTGGCAAGACAAGGAGACCCTTGCGCAATGGTTAGAGCGTTGGATTTCTGATCACCAGGTCACTGGTTCGATCCTCTGGCTATGCACCACCTGGCTTTGAGTATGGCTGGCCGACGAAGTTTAATAAGCCGGAAATGGTCATTCCAGTCTCCCTTGTCTATGCCAGCAATATACACATATCAACATTTTGATCCTTTTGTAGACGGCAGTTTTTATTTTATCTTTTGCGATCCTTTCGGTTTGGGTATTATTAGACGTCATTTTATCTTTTGCCCAACAAAAACTATTTAATGATTTTATTTGCGCATCTAGCCTTTTAAAACCCAAGAACTGAAGGGGAATGTATTATAAGATACACAATTTTATAAATTATTTTAACCAAAGTAACTCTTGGGGACATACGTCGGGTATTTCACAGTTTTCCCCTTTCCAACCCGATAGACATTCGCACTTATGGCTGAATTCGGTTGGGTGGTCGACACAGGTTCCACCATTTGCACAGACGCTGATGTTTGCAGAGTCATTCCAGGCTCCTTCTCCTTTTGCCGATGCCTTTAATTTGAGAATATTCAGGGCAGCTTGGCAGGATGAGTACTGCTCATTACAAATAGGGCCGTACCAATGTCCTTTGCACTGGCACACAAACTGCTGCCCATGTGGACCCGTCTTCTGACAGCTTCCACCGTTCTGACAGGGAGATGGATTGCACACGTCCCGTACCTCATAGCATTCGGGTCCTGAGTTGGAAGAAAGGGTTGTGCTTTTCAGATTGCAGAAAATGCTGATAACATCAGATGAAACTAACAATTGTAGGATTGATGTTGGCCACCATTAAAACTTGTCTTTCGTTCATGAACGCTCACCGATCGGTTACGGAACTAACTGGTCCCGTCCCGCATTGGGGCTCACTCTGAGGCCCCGCCAGCAGCCACACAGTAGCAAGTTTTATCAACAGAATAATTTTGCCGGCAAAGACGAGGAAGACTGCAATAGCCATTTCGGGCTCATCACCAGTTATCAGCCAATCATACTAGATTACTGATCAACGTTACAAATAGAGGTAAACGAAACCTGGTAGCATGAGCAAAAAGAGGTATTAATTGAACGATTTTTCCAAGGTCATGGTTGTTCGTGATCATGTGAGAGCAAATTTAGTCATAGCCTCAACATTACAAGTACAATCAATTATAAGACAATCAAAAGACAATCAAAAGACAATTGCAATATGTTCTTCAGCAATACAAATTGAAGAAGTGAAAGTGCAGCGTGAGAGAACATTGAATTAAACAATCTAGCCACGTGCAATATTCAAATGCAATCGGTGAACCCTGTAGGTTCGAATGGTTAGACCTCGGAAGCGAACACGAGGCGAATGGGATGAAAATTAGTTCTTTTGAGGGCAGTGCGAATGGCAAACGATAGCTGCAGTCGACCAAATGTAAACCATTGTCCACTCTTCTAAATGCGACCGCTGGAGCACATAAAAGATAGGATTCGTTTTGACGAAAAGGTTATACCTAAACCTCGGCATTGTGTGTAATAAGCAAATTCGTGCTATCCATCCCATTAATCGATGCTTCACATTTAAAACTGTAGTTTAAGATCGACAATTTTTAGTCGATGTTTCTTGCAGCCAAAATTACTGGTTTCTTATAGCTTGAAAAATAACGTTGTATATGTCAGATTGACTTCAAATGAGGAGACAACTAGAATCAAAGAAAACAAATCCAACATTCTTGAGATATTCAGGGGAGTCAGAAGCGCGTACACCCACAATGACTCTAATGCGAAATTAACTAATATGTGATTTATGTCAAAATAAATCAAAGGAGGACGTGGCAAGTAACAGCACGTTGATTTGAAGTAAATGTTTTGGAATTGAACGTTGATGACTTTTATCCAAAGGCTAGTAAAAAAAGATATTTTATGAAGAACACAGTAAGAGTACATACAAAAAGATAAAAGAAAACTGCAAATGAAAGAACTATTCAAAAGTAGAGGCAAGGGAAGCTTGTTCTCTATGCCTTTGAAAAAAACAATATTATGTTGAATAGCAGGCGGGCAGTTGTTTGACGCTAAGTGAAATCTCATCGATAATACGCAATTTAAGTCTCCGAAAGTTTTTAAGCTATTTACGGATGCCGGTGAGTGGGAGAAATAAAGATTTGGTCAACGTTCACGGTGTAGGAGAGCCCATTAATAAAACATGAAACATCAGTCGTCAAGAAACTTGTATGTATCAAATGAGAATATTAATTACCATCAAGAAAGATTATTGTGCTACCAAGAAGTAACAGTGAAAGTTCAGCGACAGCCAGGTAGGTTGCCTGAACTTTTCAGAATGAATCGTAAAATAAAAAAATCATTTATTTGCTTAAGCGCTCAAAACTTGCATATGAGCGATAGGATAAAGAAATTATCTTAATCCCCTGCACAGTGATAAATCGAGTAAAATATGTATGCTTTTCCATTCATTTCTTGTGCAATATTAGCCCGAAATATGTGAATACTCAGTTGCTATACATCGCTTAGATCAAAGCCAAAAGTGTTCTGGCATCTTGGACAAAACATTCTGACTAGCAGAGTAATTGTTATTAGTTCGGCGGATTTTCAGACAAATCTTATTTTGGATTTTCAATTGTCTTCGTGTGTCTTTTGCTCGCTATCCGGAAAAGACTTCATCTCGTTGTATTTCTGGTCGAATAGAACATTTAAAGATACCGGAAAATCCTCTGTCGTAGTATACTTTTGGCCTGTCCGGTTAACGTTTGCACTTCAACTTTTTTTATTGCCATTGTTTAAATTAACAACTAATTTAATTTATTTGCCCCAACCGGATAAATGATTGAAGGAGCGCATATATCGGGATTATATACACGCTTTCCTTCGCACAATATTAAAAAATACAAACAAACTGTGAATTGTCTTAAATCCGATTCAGTTTATCAGACGGTTTTAGAAGGATCCCTTGAGAAGACTGCAAAAATTGAAGCTATTTTTTCCCTCAAAATATGCAACACAAAACCATATTTTCAAAAAGTACCATTCTAGTTTAATTATTTTACGCAATTTCCAACCCTGCATGCGAATTTGATTTAATTTACTTACTATGTCGCGTAACCCTTTATAAACATAAATCCTACATAAAACATGCCTTAAACAAGACTTATTAACTGTATTCATTAAAGTATATATTTTTATGTAAATCAATATCGTCATTTCACGCACCTTTTCGGTAAACACTTTATTTTACCAAAGTAAAATTTGAGTAAAAATTGACCAACTTACGATCTAAAAATACGCATACTTAAAAGCTGTATTTTGACCACAAATACTTGCGTTGCTTAGCTAAAATTTTGTTTTCTGGATTATAAACACCGATAAGCTATTTAGCCTTGCTCGTGTGTTTCATTTTATTATTTAAAATAGTGATTATTTTTACGTAATTTAATGGAACTCTGAAGAAACCGACTGTTTTACCTCAACTGAAGCGCTTAGAATATTGTAGATCTGGCTAGTCTATATCCTATGGAAACGCATTACATCGTGTGTATTCACGTTGTTGGTTTCCATAAGCCCTGAGATAATGAGCACGTTTGAAAAGGTCATTACGCATGAGTTATCATTGCTTAAAAAGGTCTCTCAATCCTTATAACCACGCGTATGCTATAAGTGACTTCAAGATAAAACCTACCACTACCGCCATTACAGAAGCATGTCCGTCCGTCTCCTTCAGGGTTATTAGTGCAGACGGATTGTGGTGGACAAGGCTCGAAGTAACAGTAGTCCTTTTCATTGCACTGAGGTCCCTTGAATCCTGAAAACAAGGTAGACTTTAATTTTATCAATACAGCACCGGTATCTTGCAAGTATTTTAAGTACCCATTTTTCATTCCAATGTGGATTGATAACACGTTAATACTCGCAAATAGATATGAGCAAAATATCAGTCAAAACAAATTGAAAGTCATAGAGACACAGACAATTTGGGAGATAATATTCGACCCAGTAGAAGGAGGACCGATATCAAACAAGAATTTAATACTGGATGGTACGTTTAATTGCAAAATGGATCAATTGTTTTTTCATTATTCACTGGAAAACGTTTACCTGGATAACACACATAATTACCCTGTGAATCACAGAGGAATGATTTGAAATCCGATTTGCAGTAAGTTTCACACAGGTTTCCGTAGTAGTGCATTGAGCACTCCAGCTTCAATGACAAACCCACACTGAAAGACCATAGAAGGCTACTCTTAAAACACGTTTTGTTGGCTTATATATGAATTGAATAGTTAAAAAAAACTAGCCCTAGAAACAACGTCACTCTCATAGGGACAGAATTATCCAGACGTTGTGTCAAACTTGTAGAAGAATTTAAAAACGATTTTATACAATGAAGAAATCTGAGACAGTCTAGATTAACCATTACCTCTAAATGTACATTTTATTCAACTCATCGCCTTCAGGTTAACTTGAGGAAAGAATTATTCGCCATAATTGCACGCATTACTTTCAAGAAAAATACATGAAGAGAAAGCCTTTGGTTGAAGTAGGGTTTGTCTGTTATTGCCTTCTTTTGTATCTTCAGTTGTTAATTAATTTTTCGGACAATTAGTTTTCTGAAAAAGATCTAACTTTATGCAGCAGAACGTTTTAAATAACATTCTATGATATACAGTCAAAAGGACGAATAAACACTTGACTCACAATCGGTGAAAAAAGAATCGCATTTTCGCGAAACTATCGATGCACCCGCCCACCAGTGTGACAACAACTATGCATCAGCGAACTTTCATACTCAAGCTGTGGCAAATTCTAGAAAAAATACGTTAGCTCTTTTTATTTATGAAAACCTTTCCTATGAAACTATAGGTAAGTTAAATTCAGTTTCAGCTGGTCCCCTTGTAGACTCGTAGGATGTTCTAAACTTGGCTCGATTATTCAAGCACTGCCAGCGAACAAGGGGACGTTTTCCAGATAAATTGTATAAGGCTATCTACGTTCAGAAAGGCACTGCCTTGCTGGAAGCTAAACAGACGTACATCTGATGCAAGGAATAATCAACGAAAAATATGTGGTTACAGTTAACAATCACTTGCTGACCTTCAGATAAACAAAAAAATGAATATCCAAACGAAATGTATCCGTTGCCTCCCCCGGCCAACTTTTGTCTTTGCACCGCGTGTTATCATATAGATGAGTCGAATATTTGGTTCGATATCTGATTGTCTCCGCTTGGAGACATCTATTCAATTCCAGGAATGGCTTAAGGGGAGCCTTATTGATGTAGACGAGGCATTTAGCGTCACGCCTCGTCAGAAAACTGTGCAGGAGCCAGTAGGAGCAGTTGGGTAACAGAGTTAATCTGTGTCGCTGAGGGCACCTCCATAAATACCATCTCAAATCTTACCTGTTAATACATTAAGGTTTCGTTACGAAAAAGGCCCTGTAAGAACCGGAAATGTTAAGTATGGAAATTCATTGGTTAAAATTGTGGATTCGATGCAACGACGATATCCTTGTCATTATCAAACGATAAATTAGACCAGACATCATAAATTATTAACGCCATTTTTAGACATTCAATTCTAAGTGCAGGGGAGGAAAAACAAAATTTTTTCCCACATACTCGTTCCTTTGATAGCCAGGTGGATAACTAACTACATTTAAAATCCTACTTTGTCACAAAAAGCCCCCTCAGCAAGCAACATCGTTGTGCAAAAGCTTTTTTCAGTGGATAGCATTCGTAAAGAATTTGACCCCCTTTCTGATATTATCTGAGATCTGGCGCAGACATACAAATAGCGCTTGCTCAACCCTAGTGCAAATGCTCTCAAAAAGCATTTTGTGCCTCCGTATGTTTTGCAGTAGACTGCGAAGGTTGCCCTGACACACCGCTGCTATCAAACTCTGTTTTTAGTAGCATATTTACTAGCTGAGTCTTGCCAAATCATACTTTGTTTTGCCTTGTTTAAGTCGTTATCCATGAACAGCTCCTATTTTACGTGACCATTTGTCAAGTGGTCATCTCTCCGACATAGGAGTAAAATCAAGGCACAAAAATTTCCTTTCTGCTCGATTAAGTGCATTAAACGCTTTGACAGTGGTAACCCAACAAATCTTGCTTAAACATCACGATTTCAGTAAACCTGTTTCAGTGAGCACTTGTTATTTCTTAAATTGAACTGTTGATTCAAATATCTGATTAAAATTTACTTTTCGAAGTGTTACTACAAGCCTCCTCTAGATCTGCTGTTTCAAGTTTTCTATTTGGTAACTGCGTCACAATGCTAACTGCTTTCTGTCTCGGTTTATATTGCAATTTATTATCTCTAATGGCCCGCTAACGATTGGACCTTTTTTACATTAAATATCCTTAGATTTATAAGGGTAAATACTCAAACGTCCTCTAACTGAACTTCCTCCTTGCTGATTGCATGGTAGACAGTGATCTATATAATGGGCTGAATGTCTTCCTCACAAGGGTTTGCAGACTGAAAACCCAATAAGATGCATGGAATAGTTTCATCCATTTGTCGTTAGAGTTTTCGAAGTCATTCCTCGAATCTAATCTTACGCTCTTAGACAAGTTCCAGGAAGCAGTCCGAAGAAAAAGAGGCGATCACTGATCTACATAATTTTGATGTCAAAAATGTCCAGTCGTTTTGGGACTATCGGAGATCACTATTCCAATGATCGCCTCTTCTTCTATTTCTTCTTCTAAAATCACTTAAATTTCTTGTGTTCGTAATGAACAGATTAATTTCTTGCATTTGCGGAGCACTTATTTTTGAATTTGAATATATATTTTTTCTACAGCTTGACAACGATAGCAAATGGAAAATGGTCTGGAGAATCGGTTTCGCAAACAAACCAGTTTTTACCTGCCGGCGTTTTTTTTCCGGTAACGAGTAGGTCCGTTTTGCTCAAATTTGTAGTAATCCAGTCGCATGGAGATTTCATTTGCATTTAAGACTTTCTCGCTAACTGTTCGGCTGCAGCCGTTTCGGAGGACGCACACCTCACATATTAAATATCCTAATTGGTTGCTTTATTACCTAAATCATTCATTGTTGCTAAACACTACCGGAGAGACAACTAGTTTCCGATTAGGACTTGGCTGTAGGAAATGCACATATTCTCAATGATGAAATGTTTCCTCATGCAATTGACGTCCAGAAATCTGATTAGATCTTTTCCACTTACGATCACGCTAATAGGGAGGTGATTGGTATTAGTAACAAAGGGTCTCCTACCCAGTTCAGCCTACTTTTGTCTATCTTTTCGGCAATGTCAGCTAGCTGGAATTCGGTTAAGATGCCTACTTTTATAGGTTCAGTTTCTGGAATTCACGCTATGGAGCCGTAATTTAACCATTGACGCCATTTTCATCAATAAAGTTCAGTATTTCAGTCGGCTAAGAGATAATCTGCTGCTTGAGCAAATAGAGGCAAGCATCATTATTAATTTCTCGTAGGTTACGAGCAATGAGACTGGTTGAACCTATTGACCACTTGCTTAGTTAATTATGGTCAAATCAATGGGCGCAAGGCGTTCAGTGTTTGAACTCCTAAATCTGCGAACTTGTGTTCCTTTGTCTCAAACTACAAAAATACTTATTCGCCAACAGCTCACGGCATACGTTAAGCACCAGTGTTTTATGAAAAAGTGTCGTTGGTGTACCGGCGCAGGATGCGTCACATCATGCCCTCTCTCAGTATCTTTTGCAGTAAGTGCCAGACAACCTAACAGTATTCGCATACAAGTTTGCTCAAATTTAACTGGCAAACGTTTAGTTGACAATTACAGTATTTTTACGAAACTGCATTCCGTTAACTTGACTAGCCTGATTCCAACAGAAATTCACAAGAGACATCGTTATGACTTGCTTATTAACCCCACCCACATCGGGAGATAATAATAGAAATTTCACCCCTGTGCAATAGAGCTGGCCTCGTTCTAAACCCACAGAAGGTTAAAAGTGTCCATGTACTAACTGTAGCACTACAAATAACCCAAAATGTATCCAACATACTAATCTTAACCCTTACCCTAGGCTTAATCCTGATATGCTCAGAATGTAGCGCATAAAATGTGTATTATGAGCGATTCCTGTTTTCATGAGCTTTTGAAGGAAGGAGGGGGGGGGGCATTGAAGCAAGCCCTATCTAAATCTGCTTTTTATGTAGTCTTTCAGTTTGGAGACAATCATATCGTCTGGTTTGATTATTGTAAACCTCTCAGCATGAAAGTGCTTTTTTCGGAAGAAACACTCCACATGACGAAAGGGAAGATAATGTGATAATTTGATTCAGATAAATGCGTTTTATGATGCACATGTTTCGTGGGAGTTGTAGTGAGCGAAATATAGTAAAGCTAATGGTGTATACGCGGAAGATAACAGTTCTATTGTTGGGATATTTTGCCAGTAGTTATCTGAATTGCCCTAGAAATAGCATCACATTTTTTGAAAACCAGCGTGTGTTGACTGAGCGGTGGCATTTTTTTCAAAAGTGGTGTCTTCAAACTCATCTGCAACATTGGGTCATTTGAAGAACCTAATGTGCAGTTTCCATGTCACACTTGACCTGATAAGCTATTGACAGCTTGTCAACGTTCTTTTCGTCAGCTGGCTCTGAGTGGCATCTCTCAGTCAGTATGCCTGAGACGTGTTCCCTGAAAGAGGTTCTCGCATGCTAACCAGCATGGTGGAATCTTATAATTAGGCATTGCGCTTCTAATCGCACGCAAAACAATGGATGTTGAAGCCTAAAACTTAAGCGTGGTCAAATATAGGTCAGCCAAGCAAGATGCAATGGCTTTATTCCTTGTCAGCTATTACGTCCATGTTAATCTTCGATCATTTGGTCAAGCCTTGTTACCGCTAAAGGAGTGATGAGCTTAGCCTGGGTTATGCATTACTCGCTCACCTCAGCCCAAGTGAACTAGGCACAAACACTGCTTGATGGGAATATTAGTGCCTTTCACTGATTTCAATGGAAAACCAGCGTTCTTCACCAAATTTGGCAGACTCTGTGAGGCGTGGTGGAAACAGCTTGATGATCATAGAGGTAAGCATGGCCAATGATTCCTTTGAGTGTTAAGCAATAATATATTCACGAATGATGTCCTTTCAATTTGACTTCCATCCACATTCTCCTACTCCGTTCAATCGAGTAAGCTCCTTCTGACGCAGGTGCAATAATGGAACCCCAGAGACGCCTATCGGGTCGTGTATTTTTGTCGCTCCTCTGGGAAATAGCATTTGCGGTGTAAAGGTAACCACCTCCGATAAGACAAATTGCGGGTTGGATGTCACCGTCTGTCTCGTCCAAACATCATATCAGGCGTTGCGCTGATAAATGAGCTCAATAGTCTTTCTAGTTTAATGAAAAATTTCTTGCTGGATTGAAAAGGAAAATTGCGCTTGTGAACGAGGTTTGTCTATAGCCACTACATCTAAACTCGTGCGGTGCGGTGCGGTGGATAATGTGAGTGGTTTGCATTTCGGATACCTAGCGGTTAATCCTTTACGAATGGATGAAAACAATTATATAATTTATCGTAAGCAATGGCTGTTTGTCAAATGAAAAAAACGGTTTAATTTCCGAAGTCGTACATATTGTTCGCAAATAGCTTGCTGTGTGAAGTTCTGTTCACTGCAGCGCCGACCTCATTTAACTAGCATCATAAAGTTATGCCTTCTGCGTCAGGTGCATTCATTCTGATAAGAAATTTGATAAAGTTTTCCAACTGCTATTTTTTACCTATTTTTGTCAAGCAACTTTCTTTCCGCTTAAACTTCTCATTTTTTGTGTAATAGGATATCATCTACCCGTTTGCAAAAACAAGAAATTTTTGTAAAGGTTCTATGTTAGACGTTAGAAAAGAAAATTCCGGACAGCGCATAAAGTAGCTGTGGGACCCTTTTATTAAACATAACTGTTGCCTAGGCGTCATTCTGGCAGTGAAAACATCAATAAAGTCTATAAATGTTAAGATCAATACAAATTTAATGAACTTACACTACATCCTGATTACTCTGCGTATGGTCAATTTTTACGAGGTTGACTGCCCTGAATGGTACCTCGCTGTTCAAACTGATGGCTTCAGAAACAAAGCTCGCGATTTGATCGTGTGAAGACACGTGGTCTCTATCCCATGCTTCCACCCGTAATCGAATAATAGGCTGAATTATTTTCATAGAGAACATTAAGGAACACATTTGCTTTAGGGAAAAAACATCTGAATTTATTTAAAAAGGTTCGGAAGTTACCACAAAGAAATCTTAAGCAATATTTTAATTTAATGGATATCAAATAAGGTTACGTGAATATTCTTACTTTCGCCTGTCACTATTTTAAGAGCTAGGTTTAAATGGAATGCTTGAAGCTATGGCGTAAACTGAGGGGTGGATCAAATTTTAATTGTTAGCCTAATTGATTACAAATATCGCACTTTTGCAGTAAAGATAGTGTCGGTGAATTCCTTATATTACTGAAATAGGAACCGTCTTTTTACTAACCTATCCGACGTTTGAAAAATTTGGTTGACTCTACATCTGTCTTAAGCTCTGGGTAAAAGCCCTTTACGAATGCCACAACAACACTAGTAATCTGTTAAAAATAAGTGCTATGAATAGAGATGAGCTCTTGGAATTACAGGTTAAGGACATTGAAGCAGCTACAAATAAGCATTCTCGCCTTTGATGTAATTAATGGCATTACGGTTTATATTCGTTTTTAAGACACTGTTTCGTGAATTGTTGATTTGCTTCGCAGGGAGTCTCAAAGATTTGTTTTTTACTTACAAAAAACCTCCATTCATAAACTGATTTTTTTAAACTCATTAAAATGTGTAATGTTCCACACATCCTTTCAAAATCTTAACAAGGTACTTACAGGCGGTTTTTTTCTAAGGAGGATTTGAATGTGGTTTTCTCCTTCAAAACGAACTGATTTACTTTCATCAAAGGTCGGGGTGGTTACCTCGGCCAAGTCGCAGGTTGACGGTGAGCTGTAGGGGTATTGTTAGAGACAAGCAATCCTTAATTTCCAACAAGCTGATATTTGCATCAACACAAGGAATCAGATTTCAATTTGAAAATAACCCATATCTAAGAACCAGGAAGTCTACCGGTCCAAAATTATATCGATTTTGCTTTTTCTCTTATTCTAACTCATATTTACTGCATGTATATCTTGTTGTCTGACGATCATCTACCCCTAGTGAAAGGTTCAGAAGATTGATTGAGACAGCTTTATAAATAAGGAAAAAATCCTTTTCTCTTTTTCATGTAGCATAGAAATAGTGGCACTTCATTCTCAGCGTAACATCTGGCTACCTGCGATTCCCAATGAGTGTCCACGACTGTCGGTAAGTGCTGAAAACTACTGAACAAGGGGCAGCATGGGATTTGTCTATCTGTCTGATAACCTCCCTTTTCAGACAGTCCTGATGGGCGTGGGGACGACAGAAGAAGGCTAGGACGTTTTGTTCACCCATTGGGCTTAATTCTTTCTGATATTTTAGGTTGAATCAGACTGGCACTGACACCGGAAAGGACTAAAACGTCAGTTATCTGTCTGAAAACAACAGTTCATATCTTTCTAGTTAAAAAAGTACCTATTGCATGTCACAAAATCTGTCATTGGCAGCAACAGATAAAACCCTGCAAATAAAATTGCAAATTGTTACTTCAAAGACGGTAAAGCAAGCATGTGAGTTCCCCATCCGATTCTTTTGCCTTTGAGAACAAGTTGTAGCAACTGATGTTTCTGAGAAGTATCTCGAACTACATGACTTGACTCTTGTTGGCAAACAGACTCCTAATCGATACCTGTCTCATCTTTGTCGTAATAACTTGGATAAAAGTTCAAGCATTTCAGGAACTAGCTGAAGACCCCGAAAACTCTTCTTCATTGGAATAAAACATGCTTGTAAAAAGATATTGAAGACATTACCTGGCTCTGGGATCCTTGAAAACTGCGTACCAAACATGGCCTAGACGGTTTCGCTTTGGATGTTGCTATAAGGCATTTCATGTTTGATGTTGAGCTTTATTTGAATAACTGAGTTACTATCTGCCAACTTCTGCAGGACAACTGGGAAATTCATAACCCCTGCTAGTGTAATTTCCTATAAATCAACCCGACTCCGGGCACAATCGCTGGTTAAAAACCTAGATACACGACTCGCCGACGTTGCACTATCACATGGTGCAGATGCCTGGGGTCTGACTTGTCAGTTGCGCCACATGAGATGTTTGAATTGTATGTGAACGCAGCGACAAAATATAAGTGTATAAAACAGCATCAATTAGTGAATGCATGGTTGTAACAGCCAGGATGCGGGTGACCAGCAGTCACGGTGATAGCGAGCCACATTACCGAATAGTCGTCAAGTCAAGAATCAACAAACGGTGATGCGATCACAGCCATTCACAAATCCAGTACCGAGCAAACAGCAATTATCACGTCAATTACTAACCCTAGCGATGACCAAGAGGACTGTTAACGATATTAGGCCTAAGATGGCCCGGCAACCATGGCCTATAAATAATGCCCACCCTGTGCCCCAGGTAACCATTTCCGCAACTGTCTGTGATGCTGGGTTCGAGAGAGAATCCTAAACGTCCTGATTGCCTCTTCTTCTAAACTCCCTGTCATGCCTTTATTTCCTAACTACATCTACCTACTTAGAGGTATATGTAACAGTGGCATTTTGCGACATCGTAGTTTGAACCCGTCTTTACACAGTTTGCGTTCCACAATACTTCAGGGAGATAATAACTACAATAAAGGCTATAGTAAGATTTATGATGACGGTTTTGTTAAATTATAGTACTATTGCTTGATTTAGAACATGGAAATAGAAATCCTCTCTGGAATTTAGCGCAGTCACTTGTAGAGCCTTTTTGGTTCCTATTCAAGTACCTTACCACTGACACAAAAATGTCTACTCTTAAACCTGCAATACCAAAATATCACACAACGTTAAATTGTTCCATCCTACGAGCGGAAAATAACTCAAATTATACTCATTAAAACATTCGGTGCCTCATACAAGTTGTCTATTCTGAATCTTTCTTGCAAAACAACAACTCATGTTGATATCTCTGATTATTTATGACAGAGAAACCTATATAACAAGGTAAAAGAGGTTTAATTTGGAATTAAAATCTATTATTAAACACAATATGCCTATTACTTACAATATATTACCATTCCAGATGCATATTTTGAAAAAAACATCACATTTTCTATCATGTGGCATAATATCGCACCATCCATCCTTTGCGTTATCCCACGGATTAACGTAGAACAACTCGAGAATGAGCCTTGCCGGAACCGACTACAATCAAACAGACTTGTGAAACATCACAGAAAAAAAACATTACCGAGAGTCTTATAAGTATAAGAAGTTCTTTCAAAAGGCAAAAACATTCGACGGCATATGCTAATGCTATGATATTGGGATGTTCATTAAATAATTGCTTTACCGAATGAGAGTCATGGTAAGAGATAATAAGACAGTAGACAAATTTTTCCTCGGGAAGTTGACAAAGTAAGTTCAACAAAGTTTGAGGCCGGTTTGTAGGTGCTGGTCGGACATAGAGTACTTTTACAAAAGGGTCAACATGCATACTGTTCCGGCTCCTGTGCGTACGAGCAAACAATTTACGCTACTATCCCCTTTAATTGGCTGCTATTTCCATTAATTTTCATCGAGAATTCGGTGGTTGGCATCCCAATAAAGATGGTGATTGACACAGGACTCATCTGAAGGCATGATTTTGATCTTTTTTAATGAACGGACAGTTAAAATTTGGTACCTTAATCGGAAGTGGGTTTGGTAATCAGTATATGTAAGGGTAGGACGAGTGGTCACTTCTCTTTACAGCAAATTACTATTTGTGTATGTGTGAAGAGGCCGAGGTCTTAATTGAGCCGCAATACGTTTCATTGAGGAGATCGCATGGAAGGTGGTAGACGGATTTCTTCCTACCCATACATTCCATCCAACTAAAAGTGTGCACGAGCTATTCATTGGGTTGTGCGTCACTTGTATTTGATAGTTTTTTTCAATTTCTATTCAATTAAGTTTAGGCCCATTTTCAAAGTGCCCACAATTCTTTTTTCATTTACTTCTTGCTGCCTCATGCAACAACATAGAAAAGTGCTCAGTTGTTAAGGATAGGAAAAGGTACTTAAGTTTAACTAGATATTTTTCGGGGTCAAAGCAAGATGGTTTTATTTTTTTACGTATATTGTTGACAGCAATCCCCTTTGGAAGTAAATGATCGTTGCTCTCATTATGTAGAATGACTTCAGCATACGTTATTTGCAGTAACCTCATGTGCTTCATGATTAATTAGTATTTCGCTGCAGAATGGCATATTAATATGGGATGATATTTATAAAGGGTTTCGAATGTAATGCTAATTTGTGGATGGCTTGAGTTGATGGCTAAGTAGAGAGATTCCAGTGCATTATGTTGACTATAATAAAATTTTCAGCTAAATGAGGTAGAAAATAGTAAAAATAAATGAATGGAAGATCTGTGTATTCTAGGTTATGGATTGTGACATCAGAGGGAAATCATGAGATGTTGACGCTAATGGGGTTTCCCGTAATTGTTGACAGTATTTTTCAACAGGTAGACAACATCGGAATGTAAATATTATATGTATTTGTATATAATAAATAAAAAGCCAATATGGTCTTTCTTTTCTTGAGTAATTGCATATGAATCTAGCATTCATTCAGAAATTTTCAAGGCTACGTGCTTAACCTGCTGATTTTTAACCTTTAAATGGTTAACCGCCACCATTAATTTGTGTTAAATCTGACCATATAGTAAGCAAGTAGGGTAAAGTTTTCTTTAAAAAAATACACGGCTTGTTAATTGGTGCCTATATTTCAATTTTCCTATCTTCCAAGTCTAGGCAAAATGACCTTAGTTTGATTCTCTGGTAGACATTAAATTTGCTTTAAAATGCATACAAATTAAAATTATTACACAGTCAACTGAATGATCACTTAATATTTTGTGATTACGAACTAACCTGTGCGCCTGCGTAAAAGAGCAGTCCTAGTAGGAGAGGTGCAGAAGACCCGCAAAGTAGCAAGCTTAGTTTAAACGAGCCCATAGTTCACTTCTGACTTCTTTGCGGTTGCTGCGGCGTAAACCTGATTTAGGTGTATAACAGTGCGCACAAAGGACTGACGTGTGTGCCAATGTAAGCATTGCTGATCTAAACGCAAATGACCAATCGCTAGTTAACCTTCCAGATTTTGCAGCTGTACGAATCGATTTCTAAGTGTATCACGTTTACGTTTTTCAGCCTAATGTGGGTTATACCATAGTTTTATTCGCAATTGGTTTACGTGCAACTACCGAACACATTGTTTACTTTACTTGAACGGTTCAACTTAACGAACTGACCCACATACTTCGTCAGTCTATGGCACGATGCCTCGGTTACAGCTGTGAGGTTGGAAAAAAAGACTGGAATTATGCCTTCCACAACAGCATGTTTGAATGTTTGAGCCAACTGGAAAGCTAAAAGTTTACGGAACCTTGCATGTTCAAAGTACGCTGTGAGAATATGGAAGCTAAATTACTAAATGCGATGATATTTTCCGACAAATCTTTGGTAACTTAAGAAAAAAATATGGTTATTATTAGTTCCGGGTTGATGGTTTTCTTGATGATCAACATGTCTCTGTCTGTACAGTGTTGTAAAGTTTTTAGAGATGTGCAGAGTAGGTTATTGTAACAGTCATTCCTAAATTTTTCCAGTACTTTTCGATATTGCTGATTAGATCTCTTGCTGAATAACGTATTTTCAGTTTGCAAAAGTCCATATTGCACAAAAAAGGAATACTTTACTGGAATCAGCAATTGAGATGTCAATGGTAATGTCCATCGGCAGCACGTGCAAACTCACAGCTACCAAAACACCAGCTGTCTTTCCTTTGGTTATCGCGCGTATGCTGTCGTGAACGAATATTATATGGCTTCCACTCCAGTGTAAGATTATCAGATCTGGAGAAACAATTATTTGCATGCCACAAAGGAACAGCAAGACTATGACAAAAGGTAAGTTGAATTAAATGAGCTAAAAAAACAGAGTAAAATCCCCAAAAATTTGTTTGGTGGAGAACTTTTCCGCTTCTTTTTAAAACTGCGCATCCGGGATATTTAGGATTGCTGAATGCTTTCATATTGCAGTTCGCGGACCTTACGTCTATAATGCAGGCACATCTGTTAAAAAAAAGAAACGAAAAGGAGAATTCTCACTGGAATAGCAAAGCTGTCATTGAAAAAGGTATTGGGATCAAAACCGCATAGTTTGTACCTACTCAACAAGAAAGGGTTATGAATTCCTGGAGGAAATGCACCCAGCGAGCCATGCATTCATAGGCATCTCGATTTGGATGTCACGTAAAGCTCTCTCAAGGCCACTTTCAACCGGATAGTTAAATCTAGCAAACGCCTATCGGTTTACACTTTTACTAACCACAGAATATTGGGTTAGGCACTGTTTTAATGTTAACTGCTTTGGTACACCTCTCGATTGTCTAGAGACGAATTGCGGTAGCAGAATTGAAAATTCACACACTCAAGTTATTTTGTTCCTAAGGGACTTCATTTTATTCTTATAAAATTGCTTTGGATGTCGTGCAGATGCCATGCAGTTGCCATGCAACCTCATGACATTTCGATCGACGTCCTTTCCCACCTGTTTCACTGAGAGGGATCAGAAACGGTGAAGTCAGCTTTCATAATGAGAGAGGCAAGTTTCATTTAGCGCACGGCCTCGTTCTTTACCGAACTTGCTTTAAAGGAAAGACAATATGATGACTTCTGGAGGTGGGCGCGGCTGCAGTGACTGGCAAAGTGGACCAGCTCATCTTATTGTGTGTCGCACAATCTGGGCATCATTACCTATACTAGGCTACCTCGCAGAATATGTTTCGAATGCAAGTGGAATGTATATTTACTGACATATGAGCGAAGATTTTTCCACCATAACGGTGATAAGAAAACGGATCGCATGCTTGCTGCATGGAAGTCATTTTACATGATGTGGCGTAACCGAGGGATTGTTGTGGGCAATTAGGGCAAATGTGTGATGATGGCGTATGGACTGCAATGTTTTAGCAAAGATATTTTTCAAAAACAGGTGGTTGAACAGGCCCATATGGTAATAGAATATCATGGGGCAGTGTAAGCAAGTGCAGTAGGAGGTATATTTGTATGTTGAGGTTAGTGACCCTGGTTCGTCCATGTCACTATGACGGACCTGCAAGTGATCCAAAAGGTTGTTCGATGATTCAAATGGTGTTGTCAATAAGGCTAGGATGAGAACGGTTTGACGAATCGTTAGTGGTGGCACTGCTAAGCGTGGCGACAGTGGTGGTGTTATAGTTGGGAACACTGGCGTTAGAGGAGGTTTCGGGTGTAGAATGCGAGTTGGTTATGTTGCCAATTCTGTGAAGCCCGATGTCCAGCAATCATCACAAGGTGATGCAGTAATTGCTTTATCGCTCGCATTTGCGTCATTTTATGCGACAAAGATGGTCACCAATATTGCTTAGTGAAGTGACCAGTATTCGCTGCTAGTGACTTGAAGTGGTTTTGGCTCGAATCCCAGTACAACCTCACTCAGCTGCTCTAAACGAATGTCCGGCACGGAATACAGAAATGGAAGGAAAATGTGTTTGCCAATCGATTGCGGACCCTAGCACCATTACTCAAAGATGTAGGAGCTAGCACGACGTTACCTGTCACGAGAACTTGGACCTCTTTGAAGTTGGTCAGATATCGTCCTGTGACGTCAAGAGATTCGCATTCAGTTAAACAAGCATCACAAATTACGACCACCGGCGATGAATGTGATTGTTACTAATTATAGTAGACACAGTGTTGCCTCGTAACTGCATTCGATATATACATTACACCTAATGAGTCTAACCCTTTATCCGTGACTGTCACGCATTATGGGTTCGAGTGAGAATCCGAATTGAGGCATTTAAAGTTCTTGGTATAGCGACTGTGTCTTCCAATGGCTTTCTGGAACTTGGATTTTCAACAATTTGTTCAAGCGCGATGCAATTCAAAATGCCAACGATGATAAAAAAAATTGCTTAAGAGAAAAGCCTACGTATGCGCACACATTCATACCCCGAAAATCCACGTATTATTTTCTTTGGAGATCTGGATCAGCTTGGATCTCGTGCAGTAACATTTATCATCGAACCTTCATTATAATGTTACTTTACAGCTTGATTTTGCATCACCGAGAAACAGTGTTATCGGCATGTACCCTTGCATACACTCTAGTACTGTGTTTATATTTTACTATGGAGAGTACAGTACTATATTTGTAATCGACGTACGGTACGTAGATGCCTGAGAAAGAGATTTTGTATTGAAATTTTGTCGTGGAAATCTATTGTAAGAAACAAAATTGAAGCATTGCATTCATTGTCTCACAGAAAATGTGCCGATGAAAGTTTTGCGTTTCAAAGAAGACGCGAGAGGGCACAAGTTAGCTGGCGATAGACGAACAGGTACACTACCTACAGTAGGCGCATGTATGTACTTTATAGTAAAGTACTTAATGTGTCTTATTTTATGCGGATGACTTAAAAGAATAATGATAATTTAAATTTTTTGTAAATTCAAGCAGTTCTGAATTGTTTTGAGTGTCTATTATGGGTTTACCTTGTGAAGACGGTTATTCAGACGTTTTTCTTTGTTATCCATCAAATTTTGCACTTTTTAAAAATTCTCGTGGGCCTTGGAAGGTAAGACGAAACCCAAACGAAACTCATAACATAAGGTTACTGTATTTGATTTCCGGACAGCTGTCTTTCCCATAAGAAGTTGCCGAACTTTGTTTTATATGACCCTCCTGTAACCCTGGAGCTGGCGTGAAATGAACCATTTTGACATTTAATATAAATTATCCGAGTACTTCTTCGATTATTTTAATCAATGCTTCGCATTTAACATCCGATACCGAAGCGAGAGAAGAACAAGCGTAGAGCAATATTGGACAATAATGGTAAGAATATTTTTCAGCAGATGGTGATTAAAGGAGACTGCAATACACGATTCCGCGCCGGAAAACATCAAAAACCGTTAAACGACTCGAAAATCTGTTGGTATGGGAACGGAAAAAGGGAAAAATTTCCAATTTTAGGCTTTGAAGCCTTATTCAACGCAACTGACACCAAACATAATAACGATTGCAGAGATGGAAAAAGAAGAGCCCTATCGAAGACCATGTTTCCTTTCTCTTTTGACTCGTGAAACGCAGCAAGTCATCCGCAAAGTCAAATATTATGCTCAAAGGGAAATCAAGGCTGATGGAGACCGTGTTATCATGCCTACGGACAAGGTACGTTCTACGGTTTAGTGGCCACCTGACCAACAGTGCTATTAAAAGCTCGTGGGCCCTTTTACCAAAGAGAAACAATCCATGTTAGTACACTGAAACACAGGGTCAGTGCGACGTTGTTAGATAAGGATGTATTCATGTCCAATATCTCCGCTTGACCAGCATATAGCGAACACCCCAGAAACGCTTTTAGTCCGATTGGATAACCTTTAAACTGTGCCCCAGTGAACGCTTACCTACTGCCAAAAGTATTTAACAAAGGCCCTCCAAAGTACGAATTCTCAAAGTGTTTGTTCAGACGTCTCAAATTTCTTACCAATGAGTCAGGCATCATAAGCAGAACGTCAACAGGATTCATATAGAAACTGAAAGGGTACAACTCTAACAAAGTTAATCCACGTTTTATTTTGATATCATGGAAATCTTTACTTCTACAGTTTGGTTTAGTGAAGTACTTTTTCTAAGCAAAGATGATGTTATTAAAAAAATCTCAGAAACACGCTTCTCCCCCAATTTCTGTTCTTCTGTTTAAAGATGCATTTTACCTTTGACGAGAAACCTAACAAGCAGGTTAAATGCGCACAATGACGTCCAACGATTTCGGTGCTCATATCCGAGGTAGTCCTGTAACAACTGGAGCCTCTTGTCTTCCACCACTGCAGGCCATAATTCTGAGCTCAGCCTGTAGATGATCCACTCGTCTTTATGGAACGGGTTGAGGTGCTGATGTTTAAAGAGGAGAAGGAACTAAACAACCAGCTGGCCAAACATGATGCCTATTTATGCCGTAACATTTGGGTGACCTATAAGTCAATTCGTTCAGAAAAGCGAGAAATGCGACTTAATACTGACCATTAACAATAAGCGTTCAATCAGCCACGAATTCAGCCGTGCAAGGTCGCTAGTCGGGCGTATTGGGACGCACTGCAGTAAACAAGAATACGGAGTTGCGAATATGCAATATCTTAGATGGGTGCTGGGAGGTGAATGCCTAAACGTGCAATTTTGCAAACAAACGCATTCGAAAACTTTATTTCAAGGACGTTTCGGAATCCGTCGGTCGACTTCTCCCACTCTTGAGACTCAGAGTTTCACATGGACCTAAAGGCACCAAGAAATGGTGCTGAAAGGTAGACTGTCTTGACAGACGATTTCGGCAGTCATTTACCAGATCTGGGACAGTTGCAGGTAAATTAACCACTTTGAAAAAACTGGAACATAAATTTGGTCGTGGATGGTGGAACAAGCCAACAGCCATCAGGAGGAAGGAACCAGCTACCATGTCATGACTTGACCTTCACTTTTGACGAGAATTTAATTCCCGCAAGAGTTAGCAACATGTTAGCCACCAATCACTTGCCTAATGGTTTTTCTGTTCACAGTCCATTCGCAACCGCAAACAAGCTTATACGCACAGCTTAAATCTAAACAAGCTAGCCAGAATATACCTCGAATAAAGGGTACATAAAATGTTACTTACATTTATTAGCATTTGACTGTAAAGACAAATTAAAAGCATATTCGTCTAGCAAAAAGAACATTTTTCGGAGAAAAAATGAAAACAGTACGTAAAATAAGGGCCATTTCCGGAACGAGCTAGAAGAAGAAGTCAAACTGCACGACATCTAAGGTCCCTAAAATGGATAATTGAAATCTCCCTCATCAACTTCTAGGAGTTAGGTATATATATTGTAATTTGGATCAGAGGTCTCACACCTGGCAAAGTGAACCCGAATTGCCCAAAACAATAGTGTTAAAAAAATAAATTATTTGATCATCGAGAACACAACTACAACACATTTACCGAAATTTAATGGCTGCTGCGTATAACCGTGTTTACAAATACATCGATATTGATTTCTTTGTCACTGACTGAAATTAATTGAAGCAACTCGTGTCTATTTGATAGGACACAAGCTTACTTATTAGGCCGAAAGGGAACAGCTATTTTATCTTAAGGCTGAACTTCGTAATTTTAATGACAGGCGATGTATTGCAGGTCTCATACTTAAAAGGGGTTAACAATTGCATTTATTTTCCTTCAGCACGTTTTTACGACTGACCATAACGTTTGTAATCAAGCAAAGGTTTCATGGCTAAAAATTTGCGTCAAAACCCCTAAACACCTAAGCGTGGACCTTGCCCTGTCTTCTAAAACATCAAACGGCATTGTTTACTTTAAATCGTGAAACAATAACCGAAATACTTGCGTTTCAAATTGGGTAGAAAATATTAATTAATAAGACATCAAAATATTCAGCGAAGTTCATTCCCATGAAGGTAGAGATCATCCTTCAAATGCTTATTGTTTCCTGTATCTCTGCATCCTCTGCAACAGAGTACTAAGACAATCAACTGTGATTAGGATAACAGAATACTGCTCAATATGGTGGGAAATAAAACCAATCAATGGCTCCTATTTCCATTGAAAAGCAACATCTTAGCATTATAAACGGCCGGCAGCGGGAAAAATCACGCCTCAGTGGGCACAAAAGCCCTTCAGTGCTACCTTTTAGGCAAACAAAACGTTCATTTGGAATCCTAAGTGAAGGTGCAAATTAAGGTGGTACTTTTAACAGTCCATGAATAGCCCTGCCTCAGCGTTTGGGAAAAAAATACTTCCTAGAAATTAATGCGATACTTTGGGTGAACCCGGAAAGTATGCACATGCATCGATCTTCAGGGAGCTGACTCCCACGGCGACAGTTAAGAGATTGGCAGCTGTCGAAGAACGTTTTCCTCAATGAAAAAATACAATCTTATTGGTCATTGGATGAATTCAGATGTAGTATCGCTGTTTTTTTTTAAATTGCTCTTTTTCCAAATATCATTTCAATAATAAACATACTGCCACCGGTAAACAGTTGCTGCTTAATTTAACATAATAGTAAGCATAGGTGAAACCACTACCCGTAGAATAAGAATTCAAACATATTGTCCCATGCGATTCCTATACTGGTAGCTGGTTTAGTTTTTCAGTCAGTGAGACAACAGGTACCTCAGCCAAAGTCCACGCCTGCCAGATGAATTAGCAAAATTTACAATGTTTTATGTGCTTCAAATTGATAACCGCACTTTCCGTCATCATGTTTCATGAGTGAGATCACATTTTGTAAATGTATATGTTTCCAACTTAATATCGGTTGTCAGCCAGTCACACTTTATCCAAGTTTGGATAACCAGAATTCCAAACGCAAATGTTTAGTTTACGGTGTATTATCATTTGTGATAGGAAATATTCACTACCGTACCGTTTTATCGTGGAGCTTAGTCTAGACACCTCGAAGGCAGTCGCATAACCAACAACTATTCAGGAAGGAGGACTGACAAAATCAGGGCAGACCAGCATTGCTATTTCTGGTATATTTACGGTTTTAAATTCGTTATGCACAACCCCAGTGTTTTCAAACATTCTAACCGCCTGATACAAATTTGGGTTCACATATGGCTACCTGACAATGGCTAGCAAGCCTTGAATGACCAGTTCAGGCTGCACTGTATTTTCTGGCATTACCTCTTCCTTCATTATTTACCGCTGATTGTGGTGGCTCTTTACTTAACCCGTTTGCAAAACGGGAAATTTATATCCCATAACCTGACTGTTCAATGCCTTTCCCAGGACGTGCATACATTTTCTTCTGAGGAAAACGGAGGTTTTGCAAAGTATTACTGTGGCCGATAACCCACGGACACGCGCAAGAGAAATACCATTCCGTAGAGGTAGATTTATTTAAATCTCCATCCTTCTCGCTAATGCATCCGGATTACTCGATACCTGTTGTTATACGCATGGAAAATGTCATATTCAGTTTGAGAGTCACGTAGATCATAGAATCTCGAGTGCATGTTACTACGTTGTTATTTTACGGGAAATTGTGATATTTCTACTAGAATTTATTTTGTTTCCACTTTTGGATACATAGAACCGTTCGTTCCAGTTAACTCTATGTACAAACTGTTTCCTAAGTACGTTTCTTTCAGAAATATGGAAACATTAATTCTTACGGGATATTATGAAGAACCAATAATTGAAGTTGGTTTCTATGACTGAAGACGAGAACTGTCGCTAAATGCAGTAAAATTAAGTCCAGGCAATTTGTTTTTTGTACCCCGTAAAAACGACTGCGTACATCGGATATTACAAGTTAAAGTCGGTCAGGTAGGATATCACATCCATAAGCGATCAAATTGCAGCCAGTGCAACCCGATAATCGCTCCTGGAAAAGAACGGAGTTATCCCGTAAGTTTGGAGAATTCCAAATCATAATTGATAGCACAGAGAGGTATGAAAGCTAGAATGTACGAATTCGGCCTCTCTGATGATGGCGATAGCATCCATTGGTTATTGGTCGCTCGATTGCACTGGCTGGAAAACGTATTTCCAGACTGTTGTCTAGAACCAAACAAAAATCACCTGTTTTGTGTTCAGCAATTAGTATAGTTTAGTTAGGTGCACTATATCGTGGTGATTTAAATATTCACAGTTGGCAGAACCCGGACCTGTGAGTTGAGTGTGAAGATTTTGGCTCCAGAGGCAGGTGCAAAATATCCTGGATCCGAATTTCTGTTATTTACGACTTCATACCTTGGTGTGTCTTGCAAGCTCCTAACGATTAGTAAGACAGGAATGAGTATCTTTCACTGCTTTATTTCGTCAGTGACTTTTTTTGGTCCAAGATTGTTTCATTGTCAATTCTCAGCATTATATGCGCGAAATCCCCTGTTAATTAATTGCACCTGGCTGTCGTTCGGTGAATTCTCAACAAATTTTTCTAAAAAATCCTGCCTGGGCAGTCAACTGAGCGTTTCAGAATATGTGGGCTCCCTAGGTGCAAAAGACCGGGCAGATAATTGGACTCAAGTTTCATTAAACGCACTGCTCTCAGTTAACCTCGTAGTTCAAGTAGCTAGAGCGTTGGTTGTACGTAAGCCTTTCCCTTGTTGCCTTGGGTAGGAATCCCAGCGTGGCCGCCAAGTCTTTTACAACTGAGGCAACTTAATTATTAGCATATATAAAACCCCGTGTTCCTATTTTGCGTAAACGCTTGGTCTTGAAATGAACACTGACGCATCTTATTCGACATCTTTCGTAACTCCGTCGCAAAAATGTATCTTCCTACTGAAAATAATCAATAGAAAACACCGGAAAATGTGATCCACAAGAGATCTGACTTTCATTTTAACTTCTCAAATCTTTATTTCATTAATGTCTAGATGACAGTACTCAAATTGGCTTGGTACGAATTGCGTACGTGAAAGTTATTTTAGCAGAGCCTTTTAGGACAGCATCTGTCATATCTTTCAAAGAGCGACAGATCACCAAGTTTAGGCCATTCTACGAATAAAACAGCAAAAGGCTCACTTGAAGTCAGTTAACATGAGCTGTCTTTTGCTTTTAAAATGGTTGCTTTATTTATTTGCTTTAAAATCATTTTACTCGACGAAATTGTTTTCGAAATGCACTAAGTAAACGACCCTTATTTTGAACTTGTGTACCTGATACCCACTGCCAAGGTTTGCACTACGTTAAATCAAACTACCTTTTATGCGTTTGAGGTGGTCAAGCAATTTATGAGCACGTATTATCCTGTTTCGACTACGTATCATTATGGAATTATTCTTAAGGGTGCACTGATTTGCACCGCTGTTCAGCAACTGCAAGGGTTGTTTGATGACTTCACCGTTAGTTGATATTTCTGCCAGGTGTTCTGGCCCATGAAGGATTACCTGCATAAAAGGCGGTACGCTATAGGGACGCCAATTATGAATGATTCAGCAATAATTTAATGTTTAATCGTACCTCGTTCTGTTTTTGAATACCTTTAAAGTGGATCGATCTGAATGAAGGCATTGATCAGTTTTTGATACTATCATATCGTGAGTATGTTGTTTCCTTATTTTTTATAAAAGTCTTCACCAAATCAAAAGCTATTTCTAAGTCCTAAAAGATCTACACCACCCAATGCAGTAATTGCTTTAAAAAGCAAATAAAATAGATTGACGCTGCCAAGGTCAAAAGAGTGGCTTGCAATGTTCAAAAAACTAATATTCTACGAACAAATAGATTTTTCGGGAACACGTTGAACCCAAATGCGATAGCAACAAAATAACGCCTCCCACGATACCGCAGTCCCAAACTAGAAAAAAATAGGGAGCAATCTCCTGCAACGGGACTCGGCCACACCTTCAAGTTTGACGAGGCCGAAAATCTTGCATGGGCTGACAACCGCGTGAGCCGTAAACAGCTTGACTCATGGTTTTCTGGCCCGCCGTCGATTTATAAGCGCAATGATCCCGCGGTTCCGTATTTTGTGTTGCGATTTGTGTGAGCAAAATTGCTAGCCACGCGGGGGTGATGCGGATGACCAGTCGTTCCGGTAACAGCGAGCCAAATGGCCGAGTAATTTTCACGCCAGGGATCGACAATGGTGAGGAAATCACGGTGGATACCGGCTCAGATACGAATCAAAAAGCAAGCATCACACCAATTACGACCCCCAGTGATAAACAGGTGGGCTGCCAGCGGTAATAGGCCTGTGATTATTTGCAACCACGCCCTATAAGTACTGTGCAACTTGTGCCCCAAGTACCCTTTTTGCAACTGCTTCTGATGATGGGTTCGAGAGAGAATCCGAAACGTCAGGCCAATAAACTCCATATTCTGGTTATCGCCTCTTCTTCTTCTGATCTATTTTCTGTAACTCGTCTGTTCCCTTCTATCCACCTCTATCATAACTGTTCTCCTCCACTCCAACGGCGATGACGACCGCCACCATGGCCACCAGTGAGAAAACTCCCTACTTCCCACTGCCTACCGTCGTCACTGCCATAATCAACGCCCCCGTGGCCAGCAATGCAAACTCGATCATAATTTGTCCCAATTTCGACCGCACCTTCAAATCGCGCATCGGCCTGGAAGGCCGCTTGCACTTAGACTGACAAACCAATGCTTGGAGACCTAGAATACACCCGTCACACCAATTTAAACTGTTTGCACTTCCCAGACAAATTCATCTATCACACAGCTCAGCACCAGTTCATAGCCAAAACACAAACATGCCTCCTGACTCTCGAAACGGACTAAATGCATGGCTCCTGTAAATAGGTATCGTGTTCTCTGCCGCAAAAGAGATTTGAATAGGTTGAATGTGGCACGCTTCTACAATTTGGTTAGCTCTGTTACCCGCTGCGCCCGAATTTGTGTCCCGTCTCCTTGACTGTTTCGCAACTGCCCCACGATGGGTGAGATAGAAGCTTGCATGGCAGACGCTACGCAAGTATCTTATCACTATGTAATGATTCTTGCGCAATTCGCTCTCTTGGGCTCACAATGCTGCACGTTACACGATAGCCATCGTCTTACGCGACATTCGTACTCGCACGTACAACAACTTTGCTTCCTAACCAGTAAATATTTTACTATGAAACATATTTTCCTAAGTTGTTCAAAGCCGTTCATATGCTTTTTATTCACATGAGATGGAAAACGCAAAATTATTCTGTGTTCATTAAGTACAAAAAAAGATTTCAGTTGACAGTGATCCAGTTTGTGTTGTCAAGTATGCTCAAAATAATTTGCGCGTGTATATTTTTAGCGGGACAGCATATGTGCGATTTTTCCGTTTCTCTATAAAAACGGTTTTCACATAGACAGCTCTGCCTGGTACGGCTCGAACGAACCTTTCCGAGAGCTCTTACTCATTCTTGCGTCTGACGAATTTTGAGATAAAGAAAAAGGCGCCCACTTGGGATTCGGCGTTGATCTCTCCGGCAGTGGTGGGCGGTATTCAACAGCTTCTTTAAAGTTGGACGTAATGAGTGGTTCGCTATACAGATCTTCGCTTTCAAGAAGCTCTTCAGGGGTAGGTTTGAATGGGTATTCTTTTCCCGTTTTACTACCAAGAACACCGTAGGTATCGTTGCATTCAGCCGGAATTTTTTCTTTGTCGTTGCCACTTAACATTTGTGAGTGGGTTGCTTCCATTTGTTTGCTGCTGAAAAAGGGAACACAGCTGTCTTCTTAACCTGCAAATGTCTGAAGTTTCCATGAGTATCTGGTAAAGTTCTTTTTTTGGAAGATACAAAGACTTAAATAATCAAGTTAAACCGCCTTCCTTTTTAAAAATATTGCTACAGAGAAAAAAGGATTAATTTTTAGTGACTTCAAGACAATAATTATAGCAAATGTTGCCTTCTTTTCGAATATTCCAAAAAGTGTAGATCATACTTTAAAATATATTGAAGTACAAAACGTATACTTGTTTTCAATGGTTAGCAAGTGCCGAAAAAACGCTCATACTTTCACTGTAACAAATTTCAGCCTCATTTGTACAGCCCATATCTAATACCGTTTTACGATTACAAAATTTGATTGCTGTCTGATATTTGAATGTTTTGTGAAACTTACTTGCTGGATTGGTAGTCTTCGAACTTTGATACGGTTGGATGGTCCATGCATTCATCCATGAGTTTGCCAGGGTCGCCCTTGCTTTTAATGTGTTTAGTGGCCAAAACTTTTGAAAAATAAGCCTTTCTTGTCGATGTTAAGAGTGAACGGACATTGATAACTCTGTAATTAAAGAACACGCTTCATACTGTCTTCTAGATATTTGGCAAACGCTGTTAAATCACATTTTGTATTTGGTTATTATAGGGTTTCAGTGAAATAAAACTCGAAAAAATGAATGAAGGACACTATTTTAAAATGCTCTTCGATGGCGCCTCTGCATTAAGATTTCCACAATGCATCATCCTGTGAATTTTAACCTAAAACACATGTTTGCTCACTACTGAAGTAAGTTGTGTGTCTATTCGGACGTCGCGAGCGATTACATCTATCGCCTGCCCGGCAAAGATGACACATCGCCGCTGACCTACGCATGAGTTGGTTGGCGGTGAAATTGACTTGCGGCGCAGCTTGAGCATGTTTTCCTCCTTCTCCACGAACAAGGCTGCGATACCAAGACCATATCGAGGTGACCAGAGGAAGGCTCTTGTGCCTTGACTGGTGGAGCTGAATAACCCGTTTGCGCGTTCAACGCAAGACCCGGTTGATGCAAAATGTGCAACACTGCCCTAATGGCTGCTCTGATTCAACATGCCTGAGGGTGCCATTAAGGTCACATTAAGTAGAAGTCATTGAGTCTGACTCTCAATCCTTTGACCAGTCATCCCAAATACACACAGTCTAGGTCATGCGGAAGAGTTATGCCGTCAGTCAGCAACCTTCCAGTGTGCAACATCTAGCGCATCGTAAAAGTTCGAAGCACGTCAGTCTCGTCTCGGTGTCATATTCACTCTCACATTTCTCTCCCATACACTAGTCGGATGGCTGGACCAGGTAGAAACCCGGAGATCAAATTGTTTGTCGCGATCGTTAGACCTAGACAGTCGGTCTACATGTGCCAAAGAGGAACTTCTTGCTTCATTTTCCAGATCGCATCAAGCAGCCTTCTTCTAACTTACATAAAGTATGTGTGTTCCGACAGGTATCGTTGCGCCAGCCCGACCGGTGACGGCAATGTGCTTGAAATAGTCGTTGCCAGAAAGTGGTATTATTATTTATCGTAGTAAAAATGTAAATTTCTGGTGGTTCGTCAAAGGAAGAAAAGGCGTTCACCGGGAGATGCCTATTAGATGTCTCACGTTTCGGGTAGTTCTTTCATTTACCCATCTTCAGAGGAGAGGGAGTCATGCTCACTGCTCATATTATATGCCACTCTTTCCCTTGTGCCTGTTGGACCACCTGCCTAGCTGTGAAAGTCCAGCATCACGCCGTAGCTTGTGTGGTCGTCGCTGCTTCCGCTAACAGGCTGTGCATTTGAGTCGGCTGGCCTTTCACCACGGTTTGTTCCACCCCTGTCCTCGTTGATCGCGGAGATAATTGGCGGCGGTTGCAACACGAGCTACGGTGAGATGCGGGTCCGACGCAGCTAGACAGGCTAGGGCAAACTGTGAAGATTGGACCTGGAGTGCGGGATTAACGCCTCTTTGCAAGAAGACGCGTGTGGCCAAATTGGATCAGGCAGTGACCGAATATCTTTGGGCGGTGTGAACTGTTGAAGCGTCTGCAACTTGTGTGTATTGGACCTGCTGGCAATGCTTTACCAGGTTCGGTTCCAAAAGATTCGCGTGTGACTGAAAAGGTCGATTCGTGTTGCACATGTGCGGTTGCAGCAAGGAGAGGATGGGAAGGTGGTTAGTGAGCTGGCTATGTGACGACGTTTCAGTAGCAGATCCGTCTATGACACCAACCCCTTGTGGATGCTATCGGGACTCGGAGAGTCTGTCCCAAGGCAGAACGGGACAAGTGTGTTCCGTTACCAATTGCTGAAACGTCTATCCACTAATGCTATTAGTAGCGTCAATGCTGTTGGTGTTGGTGGTGGTTGTGTGGGTAGCAGTTGTGTGTTTTAAGATGCAGATCACCGTTTTCAACGTGCTGTCGGTAAGTCGATGATTAAGAGGTCGGACGCAAAGAGGTCAACTCTTCGCTACAAACCCTCTTTCGTTGTCTCCTTTATGCAAGTGGTCAAAATTTAAATCACTGCGTTATTGGATTTTATGACGATGTATTTGGAGAACGATGAGTTACCTACATCGATTTATGATGAACCAGTTACTCAAGTACCTGAAGTAATGCGCAATAAAACTGAAGTGGAAACTCACCTATTAAACCTCCTGCGACGAATGCAAACGGAAAGTAAACATGCGCAAGAAAGCAGACCGATTCCGACCAGTATCAAAGTCACAATCGTCACCGTCCACTAAAAATATTTACTTTATCAATCACAGTAAAAATCTCGTAAAAAATATGAGATATGTGTTGGAATATAGCACATGGTCAAAAAGTTTGGCAAGTTATAATAAGGTAAACAGTGGGTAATTTGAAACAAATTTTTGAAACTAAATCAGGTAACATTAAACGAAATTACACTTTTTATGATAAAAGAGACAGGAATTTGTCCATATTTGTTTAAACGTTTCATTTGCAATTTGCAATTTTTCGGTTTGGCGTGTATTGGGAAACTTATATGCAGAACACTTGAACAAAGGTTCTGAAAAGTATTTGCTTTCCTACTGGGAGAATCTTCAAAATCATAAACCAAAAGTTTCATTTTTAAGTTTGTGCCATTTTTTAAAATCCTGACTTGATTTGATTTAAAATAAATGTTTGATGCCGTCTTTGCATATAAAATATTCAAAGAATCCTCTTATTCATTAACGCAGAATCAGTGATAAATGTTTTAACTAGGCATTAATACTGAGTAAGTTCACGGTTTCTCACTTATCGTTCTGCATCATGAAGTCTTCACTAATATGTAAAACTAAAAGCATTGAATAAGCATAACAATGAAATACTATTTAACATTGCTGTATGATTGCTTTGTTAGGATCTGTTTTTATTTTATCATTTGTATAATGTTTACTCACTAGATAGCTTTATAGCATGAAGTATCCTGGCACGTTGAACCTGGTGCTCTATGTTTTGAGCCATGTAAGCTGCAAAACATCTCATATTAGTTTGACTACGAGTATTCACTAAACCTCTTATTTAAGTAGGCGTTATTCTCTAAACTGTTAAAAATTATGGCTAGAAAATTAAACCGAAGAACAGAATTGGATTACCGCTTATCCTTCCGTTGGATTAACTGTGCTTACTGAGACACTTATCTCACAGGAATTTGGGAGTCCGTAATGATAAGTTTCAAATGCCAATTACAAAAGAAACCAAAACCTTTTTGGTATTGGAAATCATCACCTGCGTTGAGATTTTTGTACTAATTGCCTTGACATATTTTTGATGGTGATTATTTTTCTTTAGAAAGTCTCATATAACCGAGTATAGAACTAAACGTTCCTGCAAAATCGTACTATATGTTGACACTTTTGACTATTAGTGTTTTACTTTGTTGTAAAATTTACCATATTATTGTAAAAATAGCATAAACTTAAGGATAGATAGCAAACACTTTTAGCAATGCAGTCTTCAAAGCAACAGTTCTATAAAAATATAAGTTTTTTGTTACTTTTTGGGTTTGGTACTTAGTGTAGAAGAACAATGATCTCTGATTGTGTATTTTCCTCGTCGCATTTTACAAAAACAAAGCAGTAAAATCCTTGTTCGATAGAAGAAAATTTCCAATTCAAGCGCTGACAAATGCCCACCTCGTCAATAAAAACCTAATGCTTCAAGGAAGAAGCTAAATACATGAAACGGTTCTTCACAAATCTGGTTTTGGTCATAATCATTTGCTGTTCAATGAATGATGTACCAAACATGTGCAATAGTATAAAACAAACATAAAGTAATCTCACGTTTTATTGAATGGACCACATTTAATACCCTTGTCTTCTAATTGATCTACATTTAAGAAAGTTGGTTTTTATTTTAGTTTATTTATTATTTTTAATAAAAATACCACCGATAATATTTTGCAGTAGCAAGCAATGCAGATTTTGTAAAAAGGACCTGAATATGGCATTAAAAGTAATGTAAATTTATATTATATTATATTCAATTATATTATCTTAGCTGATATGTTTACCCAGTTTTTTGGCATTCAAATGCATACTTTATTTAATAATATAAACTATTTATTTACAATTAATTAGGAGACCGTAATGATTTATTATTCTTTAACACCACCATTCCCCATTTTCAATTCTCTTTTTTGGTGGCAAACCTTGTCCCTCTATGGTAATGCAACTTTTTTATGATTTTGGCTGCTAGGATTGACATGGTAACGAAGATGAAAAGGCATGTTACCAGTGAAATGGAACGATTTAAATATGCCTAATAACCAATAACTTGCGCTCCGGTAACAGGTAACAGTAGTTCATTCTTGAGCAGTTCCTCCATTTGTGAACGCGCCGACAGATATAATTAGATTATCAGAATAAAACTTTTCTAAAAGAAGCGAATAGAATTTGCATCTCGCATAGTCAACAGAATATTTTTTACAGCATTATAATGACACACGTACATCGGGGATTTGGCAAGTTTCACCCTTCCATCCTTGAAGGCACTGGCAAACGTGACTAAATTCCGTTGGATGATCAACACAGATTCCGCCATTTTCACAGACACTTATGTTAGTGTTGGTCTCTGGCGATTCGTTGTCTGTCGTTGCTTTCAATTTAAGAAGATTTAGGGTGGTATTGCAAGAAGAAAGCATGCTGGAGCAGGTCGGACCATACCAGTGCCCCTTGCAGAGGCATAAAAACGTCTGAGAGTGAGGACTTGGTTTTTGGCAGACGCCTCCGTTCAGACAGGGCGATGGATCACACACGTCCCTCACCTCGTAGCACTCCGAAGCTGTGGATTGAGAAAACATAACACCTATTCAGGGAGAATAAAAACGGCAATTGCAGATGAAGTGGGATAGGCGTGTGGAAACACACAGTGGTTTAGCGCAATGATTTATGAAGTAAATATGGTTTATTTTCTCCCTAGAGTTATCTATCATATAAACTGTAGTTCGTAGGAAACTGATATGAATAAAAGTAAAAAAAATATTCAGTGAAACGCAGTGGAAATATGGGGGAGAAATTTAAGGTCAACAACTTAGGAGGAAAAAGGGATCTACGTTCTCGTCCTATTCAATGCATTAGTTTTAGACAAAATGTGCTTGATAAATCTTTTAAAAACTAATGAAATGTTTGTTTACATAGATCAATACCATTTTTATTCCTACGTATCATGTGTATAGTGGTGGTATTTTTCAACCAGCAAAAGGGCTTAACCTATGCTTTTATGCTGCACATATGTATTTTTAAGCCTAGAAGTAATGGTCTCGGGGCATTTGGAACTCTACCATGTCTCTTTTATTTTTGGTAGCTATCTGTGAAATGCGTTAAATACAATTTAAGCCTGTGTACATAATTATTGCTGATTCAATTTTTTTCAAAATTAACCCTTTCATATGTAGACAATCAGTAGGTGTTTAACCTACTGGACAGATTCTCACCATTCTCATTGCCGCAGTAGCATGTTCTGCCAAGGCCATCTTCGTTATTTTTGCAGTGGGCAAATGGAGCGCATGGCTCAAAGAAACAGTAGTCCTTCATATTACACATAGGGCCAGCGAATCCTGAAGCAAATAGCAGCATTTTATTTGATTTTTTTGTGGACAAAATGTAAATTAAAAAACAACCATCAGTAGGCTAAATCCTAAAGGTTAATCCCCGCTTGTTTTTATAGGCCATTATATAAATATCGGTCGACCAAAGCAATCGCGTTCTGCTAAGTTTGTCTATGCACTTCTGTTTTTTTATTTTAAATGGATTTATACCGAGAAACAACAGTTGCATATATTAAATTTTATTTAATCGTTAACGTTTCCACATGATACAACTTGCATACATACCAGGATAGCAAACGCGATTACCCTGCGAATCACATGTATACGATTTGAAATCTGGCTGGCAGTATATTTCACAAAGGCGTCCGTGGTAGTGTGATGCGCACTCAAGCTTCAGGGAGACTTTTATCCTGAAAGGATAATGATAGGAAAAACAGCTCGTTATTTTACTACCCATTTAAAGTTAACAATTTGCCATCTTTAAAGCTAAAGGATAAAAAGTTTGTGTTTCTGGAATAGCTCAATACGTTGCTTAGATCATTTGTGGCCATTTTAATAGCAAAAAGCGAAATCACGCTTTTCAAGGGTGGTTCCGAGTTTAAATTTGGTTTGCCTACGTCCTGAGTGCATTTTTTGCCTGTCAAACATTCCTGATCACCGTACTTAGAACGTAAAGCAAAAATATTGATCTCAATTTTTAAATTTTGGTTAATTTTGCATATAAAATGTGCATTTTTCCCGACATTCGAAATGGAAGCAGGTGACAGACTAATAAAGCCAAGTTTACCAATTATCAAACTCGCCTACATTCGGTATCGATTGTCTAAGTAAACAGAAAATTAGAACAACCGACTTTCACCGTTTATACCACTTGTCAATCAAAATAATCTTATAACATGCTACAGGTGATGCGGGTTTGGAGTTTGACTGAATTTTAGTTACTTTCACCTGTTTAGTGGCCAAGAACACTGAGGTTTGCTCGTACTTAACATTCTTATTTAATTGAACTGTGGAAGGTGTGGATTTTAAGCGCACTAGGAGCTAAGGTGGACGTATAATAGCCGAACCCACTGACAAAGAATTCAATTTTTGCGCATTTGGCTTTCGTCCTTCAGTCACTTGCATTCCCAATTAGCATTGTTCGACGCCGTTTCAGGTTTGCTTGCCCTTTAACTGATCTGGATGCCTGAGTTCCTCACCCTTCACCCATGGAATAGCTTTTCCGTTTCCCTGAAATCCTGCGGGTTCCACTTAGCCAATTTATAACCCAGGACTAGGTTTTAATTGCCCCTACCTTTTTGATCTGGATTTCTCATGTTTTCTGCTTACTCATTATGCCCTACCCATGTAACCCCTTTCCTTATAGGACAGATGGCCCTGCTTTTAATGTTCACCATGTGGGTCCGGCCATTTCGCTTCAAGGGCGTTGGTAACTCAGTGCGCACTAAGCGCTGACTGAGTTAACATACCGATTAGTAAAACGAATATCTGACAGGTAGCTGAAAGTATTAGCGTAAACGGTTGAAATCACATTAACTGAAGCAGTGTTTTCTATTTAAAACGTTTTTTTCTCAATCTGAGTGGCATACATTGCGATTCCAGTGTCGCTTGTTGGATTGCGTAATAAAATTTGTTGTTGGCACATGCTTCTCACGGGTGTTTCGCTATCCCAGAAACGTTATGCTCGTTAGAAAATAGTTGAAACTTCCTAGGTAGCAATGGGACAAAATGTTTGCTTGACATTTGAAGCTGTATTGTCGCAGCCTTGTTGGCAATTCTCATCCTAGTTCTCGCGACTAATACTGGGAAATATCTATCCTGTACGGTAGGTATCACCAAAGTTTTTTGTGATTATCCTGATGATAGAGAAGGATAAATGATCACATTTTCTTCCCTGATGCTTTTGTGCGTATGATGGTTTAGGGTGACCTAAAAGTCAAAGTATTCGTAAAAACAATGAATAGATCGAGTCCTGAGTTTAAGTTAAAGCCTGTTAGTCTACTTTATTATGACCAGCTATCGGTATCTTGAGAGGCGCTGAAGCGGCCCGGAAAATAGTTCGCTGATCTAAATTGCTTTTAGTAAGTTCTTGGAGAAAATATTTACCTGTCTATCTTCGTAAGAAGCGAGCGGATAAAGGAAAAACCTAATCGCTCAAGCGCTACATTACAAACAAAACTTTGGAAATTATCAGCTATCCTCGATCATCATTTTGAATCCGTTTTTCACACAGCCTAGAGGTGACCTTCGCCGTATTTGTTGGGGTTGAAATATACACTAACAGGAAACAAAACAGCGCTTGATTATTCTACCGGATCTCAGTTGGAATACGAGCAGAAAAAAGCGCAGGGAAATATTTTATCTGCATTTTTACGCTGCTGGATGACTAAACGGGCATCAATATCGAGATGGAATGGCCCAAATCATGAGTCAGTTGGCAGGAGGCGTCCCAGAACTTGAAGTTCCAGAGCTTAGCATACTTACATAACGTCACATTTCCGTCAATGGCTAGCGCTCTGCGTTTTGCTTCCCTGACCAAGTATTAAATCCTTTATATATTCTCAATCTTGTAACGTGTTAACGCTTTAAGTGTTGTGTGAGTGGAGAGAGAGATAAAGAGCTACGTTTTATTCTGAAAGTAAAATTCCAACAATTTCAGCAAAAAAGGTCCTCTATTGACCGTGAAGAATCGTCTTTAAAATGGTGCCAGCGTCGTGCGCTGATGAGCTGATTTTGTTGTTCGAATAAACAAATAGGGTTAAAATTATACTAAAAGGATTCACATTTGAATGGACGAGCAGAAAATATGGTGGCTCAATTTCAAAAGCCCGCCGCGTGTACTTGCAACAAGCCGATAATTTGTAGATGAATAACTGAGTCTTAGATTTTCACTCGGACACCGACAGCTTTGAGGGTGCCCATTTAAAATAACCATTGGAAATATGTCAATCTTAAGATAAATACGGAAGCTGACGAGCATTAGTCTAGGTTTAGTGGCATATCATATGCGGTCTACGAATGCATAGCTCCTGAACATCCGCTAACATTACCCTCTTCTGGTTCGCTTTCAATTACTGACTTCGATTTGCAAAGCTGCCTTCCCAGAGATCCTGCTTATTTCTTATTAATTACTTTGTGGAGCTCGCCCTTTTTGTTTCGTGCGACACCCAGGGTAGAATGCCTATCTTGTGAACTGTCAACCAAAAATCTGAAATGTATTTTTGGCTTAAAAGATGTACTGAAGTATAATTGTAATATTTATTATCATGCAACCTTATTCCAAGATAACTTTTCCCGTTAGAGTTTCATCATGTGACGAGATTTGGAATTATGTTTCGATTCGAAAAATTACTTAAGACCAGTTTTAATATCACCTATCGCACAGTTCAATCCCGAGATAATTCATTCACGTCAGGATAGTGGATTTTGACAAGTTTGTTTCTGGCCACCTGCAAAAACAACACAGTAAAAACTACAAATTACGTAGAATTACCTATCTCATTGCTTTTTAAGCCCTCATAAATATAAATATATTTTATATAAAACAGGGAAAAAACTATTCTTTATTCTACGTGTTTGGTATCAAATGAGGCCTTTTTCAAATTTCATAATTGAAAGTAAATTGTCGCATTTATTTTTTTCCCAATTCTGAAAAAGTTTGTTCCCGAGCTATCGTTGCACATACACTGAGGGTTTCCAAACTACACATTGTATACAATACATCTAATAAAAATAACCCAATACAATATTTTATCAAGAAGATGTGAAATAGTGAACGAAAAAGTTGATACTAGATGTGAATCTTGCTGTATACTTAAAAAGCGACATGGATAAATTGACACGATGGTTTATGAACGAATCTTTCATGGACTTACAACATCATCATTATAAAAACTTTAAAACTGCAAAGTATACTTTCTTTAAGCATAAAATTTGCAGAAGGCATAATGTGCTATCATATGATTATGGTAAATAATATTTGATGCACGCTTGTTATAAAATATATTTGAATTGTAGAAGACTTCAAAAATAATCGGGTAAAATATCTACTACTTAAGTGAGTGGTTTTAGAGAGTATTATTTTTGCAGGTGGCTGGAGGGAAGCTCGTTCAAAAGCCGGCCTCCTGGAGAAAATTTAATATCATTGGATTGGGCTGCACAATATCAAACATGACAACTGTACTTCAGTACTTTCTTTCAATAGAAAACTTAATTCATAATTTTGGTTGGCATTTCATGAAACAGTCAATCCACTATATATGTCCTCACGGCACACCACAGTTTCTCAATCTGTTATTTCACCATTCGCTGCTAGCAAAAGGCCTTTAAATGTGAATGGCTGTGAAGGCTTTCTATGTTCATTGAAGTTCTACTCCGTATAAATAGCAATAATAACACATTTTTCACTACGTGTGCATTCAGAAGTAAACATAGTTCAACAATATATCAAAAAATGACGCAGTATCTAAGTCATTTCGGGAGGCGGAAACAATCTCAACTGTTATCCAAAGAAAGCAACAGCCTGCTATAAAAGAGTGTAAAGCCATCCACCAACAGCTCGTGCGTTTTGTTTATGGTCATATGGGCCGTCACATCATTCGGAACAAACACTCCTTTTAAATCCACCATAGTATTTTGCAATTAATTATGATGCCCTCATTTGGGTGCCACACGTTTTCTTCGTTAAGCTTACAAAATTAACAAGTATTTCTATGTTTAAGTCTCGGTTTCCGCTCAAAAGAACAAGTGCGTCGTTTTTCAATCTGGTTTTTAACCATAGTATATCACTGACTAAAAGTTCCAGATGTAACCTGAATGACTGAATAAAAAATTTGACATATTCGCTCAATGCTGTATATATCGAACGCACTTAACAGCATAATATCTATCAGAATATTGAGTAGCAATGCTATTTCACTTTATTGAAATACTTACATCATGCGACTGCAAATGAGCGACCCAGAAAGGAGCTATTTTGACAAAACTGGGCATTTAAAGTCTGCTTAACTCTTAAAGTCGATAACATGCTGTCACTATTACATGTTATGAAATATTTCCGATGATGCATGTGACCATTTGACTCCAGGCTAGACCGTTTCTTGTCAAGGAATATGGTCAGAGATTCCCCTTTGAGCCAATGATATGCAATCTCTGCTTGATTTGTTGCCAGCAAATAGTAAAGCGAAAACAGTTCTTTGCATCTTCTATTTGCTAATATCCCTTAACTTATATCAAATTTTATTTCTGATGCCACCGTTTAAAATGCAACTAAAAAGGCTTTTTGTATGCAAATTCTTTAAGGAATTTCAGCTCCATCAATCTTGGCCTAATTTTTCTGCAAACGCAACTGCAATTGTCACAAAGAAAGACGGCAGTTCGTAGGTATTCATCGTTGTCAGATATACGAGGAATTATAAATCTTTTTGGCCTAAATAGCCGTTCCCAAAATGTAATAAATTGCATGCTCTTCAGTTCAGTTTTTAACTCTGAAGGCTATTTGCTGAAGGTAAGCGATGATAAATGTAGTCAACAGCAGATCTCCCCAGCTTAAGATGATCTGTTTGTCAGTGACTTCTGCAGTAAATACTTCAGAGTTTACTTGAGTAATGGAATGTCACTTTATGTTAGTGTTGAAAATTTAGAATACGATGCTGGGCAGCATAGGTCCACCGCGCAAATAAATGGCAGAAATTCTCTTCAAAGAATGCTCAGTTATCTCGCTAAAGTGGAATGAAAGATTGCTGAAATTCATTTATTCCAAAGGAAAATTAGCAATGTGTTGTTAATTTATTTCTTTTTCGTTTTGTTTGGAATATTTCTCAAGTAGGCCAGGTTTTTGTTTTGAAATTACATTCGCCGTAAGTTTAAACTTTCAAACTACCCCTGCATATTTTGCATTATGAAATCAATTGTAAATTAGGAATCTATGCAATTTCAGATACCTCAAATGCTCACATCCTTTAACGCAAATAATTCAAAGGATGACAGGGAAGAATTATGTAATAGCTTCAACTTACTCAACGTCCTCATTATCGGATGTTCGGTCTATTTTTAGGAGATTAATTGTTCTTAAAGGCGCTCGGCTGTCCAATTCCACCGCCTCAGAAACAAAAGAGACAATGTGATCGTGCGACGACAGTCTGTCTTTGTCCCAGGCTTCCACCCGTAACCGAATTGTGGGCTAGATTAACGAGATAAACAAGTTATTAGCATTTAAAATGCGTATACTGGCAGGAATAAATCATCGAAAGTTTTAGAGTCAAGCTTATATTAGTGTTTTTTATTTTACGTAATCTAATGATATCTTTGTTCGTACTTCAAGGTAAACATAGCATAGAAGACGCCGATAATTGTAACTGACGGATATGGCAAAAGAATAGTCACCTTTTGACGTTGCAATTTAACCCGACGACTGACATGGGAGAACAGTGTCATTATTTAGTTCTGGTTACTTATTCAAAATGAGGAATCAGTGGCACAGGAGAAAAGATTGTATACCTTATAAAGTGCAAACAATTTGGCGTGGTCTAAAGAGCATTAAAAAAGGTGGCAATTTGTCTTTGGATAAAGGTCACCAAAGTTATGACCTTTGAAAAAGGAGGAAATAAGATGTTTACGATGGTGTTGTGGACGAATATTTGATATCGCTAGAAAATAATCGTTAAAAACTATTCTTGTTGAGTGCTCTCTGTTCTACAGAAAACCTACCTTTATTATAAGGCATTCTAAAAGTCTACTCTGTTTCTAAACGCGCATTGTAAGCAAAACCCAAAAGAAACAATTATGGTACCTGAAGCTTCCCCACAAACAATTTATTTGTTTTAGGGTCATACAGCTACCAATATTTCTTCTTTTCGTCCGCTTTTGATTGCCCACTTACGTATTAGAGATCATACTCCATTTCTAACGGACTTTTTGTAGATATTTATCGTCATTTTGAGGCCTTTACGCATAAACGTGACACTTTTGCTTCACCTTGCTTCACCTTCACCTTTAACGCGTCCTCCAAACTCTTATTGAAACATTTCACAAAATTTAAAAAATTGTATTACACTTCACGTTTGCGTTCATCCCTTATATCTAAGCCCTTAATCTAGCAATCTTTAAATGAGTGCATACCTCTCATCCGATAGTTATCAATCACTGGTTATTTGTATACTTTGGTCGGGAGAGGTGTGCTCATTTTAAGATCAATCGTTTGCGTGTTATTTTCTTATGTCATTATTTCTTATGTTTATTATTTCGAAACCTTAGTGCAACGACACTTCACATAAGTTAATTAATTTGCTGCTCGAATGTTGGATAATCTTTTTTATCCATTTCACTTTGAACCACTCGTTCCCCGTCTTTATGCATCATGCGCCTCCATTTCTAGCGTATCCTCTGCGCAGTTCTCCAATTCCTGATCGGGTTAATCCTTTGGTACGTTAACCGATGCCTAAGAACAAGAAATTGAGGTTTAGATTGTCCAATAACAGATAACCGATATCCGATTACCGATTACCGATGCCTAAGAACAAATATCCAAAAACTGAGGTTTAATTTGTCTCATAATATTCAGGCAGTTTTATGCAACCACATTTATTATCTGACCATTTAGTTATTGGTATGCTAGCTATGGTGAATGCAAAGCGCTTTTGAAGAAAGCATTTGAATTAGAATTTTGAAATAAGAATTTTATCTCTAAGACTGCTGTCCAACAAATGGTGTCACTCTTATGCCTGATAATTCAAATGGCCAAACAATCTTTTTTTTGTAAAATCAAACCTTAAATACAATGTTTATTTACTTACTTAAAAGTCAACTTAAAGTATTTGTGACTTACAGGCGGAAAGGTTCTCAGAGGAACTTGTACATAGTCTTCGCCACCAAGAACAACTGTCTTTGCATCTTCGAACGTTTCTGTTGTTTGTCTACCCACATCGCAGTGTGAGGAGGAACTACAGTGTTTAAATTTCTATCATTATAAGGTCAAATATTTCTTGAGCAAAAAAGGATCCTACTTGGATAGTGCTGGAGAATGTCTTTAACTTTCTTAATATTAACTCCCTTAAAGATAAAAACCTTTTTAAAGGAGGACATTTATATTAAAGTGTATTATGTGTGTGTGCTTTTGCAAATTAAACTGCCATTTTAAATAGAAGCGTTAGGATTAGCTTCACAGGAATTGCAAAACATACAATGTTGTACCGTTCCAAATGCATATCTTGAAGAAAACGTCACAGCCCTTTTCATGTGGGAAAAATTCGCAACGTCCATATTTTGCCTTGTGCCACGGGTTTGCGTAAAATAGCTCAAGATAGATCTTGCCCGGCAATATCTGCATGGGGAAAGAAATTGAAGGAATTTGGGTTTACAAGATGCTTTCAGCTATCATCTCTTTTTTCCGTACCCATGTTATAATCATTGGATTTTTCCATATTTTGTTCGATATACCAGGTTAATGCAAACGCATGCTTGGAATTTCATTCGATTTTTCCAACCAAAGGCACTAGGCAGCAACCTGATGCCTGACGTAATTTTTAAAACGTTACCTTAGAAGTACAAGGAAGGTGGTTGAAAGTAATGGATTTCGGAATGGCAATTACAAGACAGGCAAACAAGTCACACCTCAGCTGCATGATGGTTAAACGTGACATTCAAGTCCAATTTTCTCTGAATTTATTCTTTGTTCTGAATATTGTGTCCCCACAGGGGCGACTGACAGAGTCCTGGCGTGAATTCGCCAAACTAAAACGGCACACATACCCATTTTTTGCACATTTGGTAAGACTCAGGATTCACATTGCTATTGAAAGTCAGTTATATCCATAATCAACCCACTTCCGTTCAATCTAGGACTGACAATGATCTTTAACAAGACAAATTTGGGACCAAACCTCTATGTACTACTAGGTTCTATGTTTCTGTTTAGCCTTCCAGTATTTCACGCGGTTATTTCTTGAAGAGCTACTTCTGCTAAGAGAGTTCACCCTTCCCTGCACTATATAACTTTTCTCTGAATGTGGGGACACGTTTTGTTTACTTTTTTCAATAATCAACGTGACATGAGATTCTTCCTTGGTGTTGCTAGCACGTATCCTCATTTAAAATTGCCATTATTACATGTTTCGCCAACCTTCCTTGATAGGTTTGCCAGTTTTCCACTCAATAGCATTCATCCAATGGCAGACACAACGTATATACGGTGGCTAGCCCCGATTTTGGTCTCGCAGAATGCTTTTATACAAGCCCTCGGCCTCACCTGGCCCATGATTAGCCAGCATGTTCGTTAACGTATTCGGCCAAGTCGCCCTACAGCCACAACACCGGAGCGTAGCTCATAATCACGCGTCTCGCCCTTTCCTTTCCCCTTCAAATCCTCCTCATTAAAGCCCCTCACAGAACTAGACTATAATTACCCCCGTGTCCAAACGCACTCAAACCTCTACTGTTCATTATTTAATCTAACTTTTGCTGCTTTACCTTAGCTTTTTTTACTGTACGGGTCTGAATATAAATAATCAAAGATGTAAGTTCACCTAACTCGACGCCTTCAATTAATCTCCTTTTATCTTTAGCTGCTGCGATGTTATCGGTTTTTCCAAGCCAGTCAGCGTCAGTTATGAGTCCGCGTATTTCGTTAATGAAAGCTCGCCGATTGCTTGTGCAACTTACTGGTCCCGTTCTGCTTTGGGGCTCACACTCGAGGCCCGCCAGCAGCCGTACAGTGACGTGTATTAAAGGCAGATTATAAGTACCGACAAAGATAGGGGAGAATAAAATGGGCATTTCTGGTTCAGTAACCGATATCAGCCAGTCATGCCAAACGCGACGATGTGCGCCATCCGAGTCTCAAACCCGTAACCTGTTGAGCAGAAGTCCGAAGCTCTAACAAACACCTGGGTTTGGATATGATTGACTGATGACGGCTAATAAGCCACAAATGGCCATTCCAGTCTCATTCGTCCTTGCCAACAATTTGCATCAGTCTCTGTAGTATATATAGGAAAAATATTATAATTTGACTATTTTTATATTAATACGTTACCTACTTCGATATATGTTCATAGTATGCCACATAATATGCGACTATGCCGGGGATTCTCGGCCTGGAGTTTTCACTCTCATTGAAAGTTCTTCCGGAATTTAACCATCGATTAAGATTTTATTCCCAGCTGCTGTGCGAAGGAATTGACTTAAACCTTCAAAGGCGTGCAATTTAAACTTTCAAAGGCTGCCGAATGTTGAATACTTACTTCTTCCTAACCCTTTGTTACTATTCCTCACATATATCCTTGTGTAAAACGATTCGTATGTGTATCCTATACACATGAACATCAGTATTTGCATTGCCAACAGACATTTAGTCTCATTTGAGGGCAATTCTTTCTTGGGCTTTCAAAAGTATCAATTCCTCCTAATTTACTTCATGGATTATCTCTACTTAAAATTACAAACGAAAGTAAAAGCTGTTTCAATCAGGAATGGGCATGCAGTAATCCATTAAGTTCTCGAAGAAAATATCCTCCATATATGTGGCAAGTTCACGAGCAATCAACCGAGTTTCAGGCTGACTTTCGCAACGTTATGATGGCAGAATAAGCCCAAAATGTTTGTCTTTTTATCTAGCTGAATTTGTGTCGTCTACACAACCACCCACAAAAGCTTTTTGCCTAATATGACCGACTTTTCAATCAAGCGTAGAATGCACTTAAGCCAACAATTTCTCATCAATTCAGTTGCATATCTTCCTAACCCAGTATGCGTATAACGATACTTTGGTTTACCGCTCGTTTTCAAACACAGAGCATGATTGATCATGGTGTTTCCTGGGCGATCTCCTTGCCATACGAACTTCACATCTAGAAATTTTAACTACTGGAAATCACTTTTTAACCTTCCGCGTTAAATATGAGTTGACGACACCTTCCGTGTAATTAGTCTGCTATCATAGTTGTTACTTTCAAATTATCAGTTTCTTGACTAATTAGTTAGCTTTACTTACTCAAGATTGGTTTGGCACAGAGTTCTTGTGACTTTCCTTAGCTCATTCAAATATAGGTGAAATCCATCAAGGATTTTTGAAAAAGTATTATTTAATAGTGGAATGAACTTACTCAAAATTTTTTTCAGATTGAACACTTGTCAGACATTCATGACCTATACGGACTCCTGCTCCGATTTTCGTATTCCATTTGTCTGAACCAACACCACTTTTGCGATAGAGTTGGTGCATTTAACCACGTTCTTCGGTGGTATATGAATGCTGGCTTTTCATTCAACAATGACAGCTGATTAGCCATAAATATGGTTTCCAGGGCACGCATGGCGTTAAAAATAAAATTACTTTAAGCGTTTTTACCCTTTATGAGTGTGATTTTCATTGCACTAAGAGAATTATAGATTAAATTTATCTGGTGAAATTTAAAGCAAGATTGTATGTTATGGTCTTCAAAACACACGGAGAAAAAATAAATGGCAATTCAGACAAATGCACAATTTTAAAAACATCGAGAAATGAAACTCAGTACTATATTCCACAACGGTCCAAAATTAAGCTAAGTTGATGAAATTTTGTTTGATTTGATGCTAGCATGCCTTTTTTCAGATTTCAAGGTGCAACCTGTGCGCACTACTTCTGTCTACTGTCGCTAAGCAACTAATATATGTTCTTTCTAGCCTTGTTTACTTAACTGATAAGCATTCTCGTTGAGAACTAGTTGTATTCTTGTCATGAAGCTAGCATTAGTATAACGTTTTTGAAAAAGAACAGTGTTTTCTATAAGAAGTAAAGAAAGACTTTGTTGTCCAAGAAAATTTGGCGTCATATGAAGAATAACCTTCGTTTACCTGTCTATTAAGGAATTCTTAGTGCAAGTAGATTAGTCTATATCTTTGCATTTTCCCCTTAATCCGAGGTTACACTGTTTTCAACTTCATTTCCCTTCGAATCTGTATAAAAAGGACTATTTATTTTTAAATTATTAATGCAAGTAAATGCAACTGCTAAAAATAGTTTAGTAATTTATTACGTACTCACCTGTGCCTTGCTGTGCCGGAAATAACAGGAGAGTAGCGTGAAGGTTAAAGCGAACAGGATATTATTGCACTGATAACGTCCCATTGATTATTATAAATCCACACGCTTTGTTAATTACTTCTTGTCTATGCCAGTTTTCGCCGTCTACATCAGTGAAAAGGTGAACGTTCATAGCATATGTGCTAATCTTAACTATAACGACCAATCGCTTCATGTTTGAGTCACCAAAGGAGCCGATTTGCATGGACACATAGTTGCGTTTGGGTCGCCACTGCAACTGGTACACGGTTGCATTCAGAAGCTGCAAATTGCGGTTGAACTGAAACGATCTGGCCACGCTGCCCTGACCGAAGTCCTTCTGCGCGACCACGTAAACAAATGTTGGCACTAGACAAATGGGTCATACGGCACAGGAGGTATAAACACCGTTGTGCTATCCGAGCACTGCGCTTTAGAAGTCTCTGGCTTCCTAAAAAGTATCCGTTCTCATTTGATTTGAAGGGTACTTGTGCACTTTTGAGTGCGTTGACCAATGAGACTTCTGCATAAATTACTTGTCTTCTTTAACAAATAGTTAGCATATGACGCGTCTTTTCAGCTCTCTAAACGGTGATAAAACAGCCTTCACGAGCTCGCTTTTACTGTATCTGTTGTTTGTGTTCATTTCTAAATCAAAAGCTCTATCAGGTGACATGTATCTTCAGGACGTCCTTGGAAGAAGAAGAAGAAGAAGAAGAAGAAGAAGAAGAAAAATAAGAAGAAGAAGAAGAAATAGAAAAAGAAACAGAAGAAGCATGTGCGTCAGCCTCAGGTTGGCTTTGCAGAATGGCCTCGGAGACACCTAGACTATGAGATTGTGTAATACTCGATATAAAACAGATCACTTACGAAAAGAGACGTATGATTGCAGTCCGGGTACTTGTATAAATAAAGAAGAAGAAGGTTGTTCGCTTGCCGGAATCATGGCTTTACCTCGTCTTACAAGAATCCGGCGTTATTATTAAGAGACAAAAAATAACCAATCGTTAAAGGGGACGAGGGGCCAATCAAAGACTAGTCATACGAGTCTGGAGGTGACTGCGTAGGGCTCTATATGCCAACGTAGTGCCCCCTAAACGGGCCACGTGGAAGATGCGTTGAACCAACACGGGGGCCACATCAGGGCATGGCATACGTTATTTGGGTTGCGCTCCGCTAACAAATGCCGAACGTGGGAGGTGTGGTAGCACGCCTAGGGGCGCCTAGGACTTAGGGGATCCGGCCACGCTAGCCACCTGCGTCCTCTCCCGCCTCCGGTCTTCTTGACTCTGTCTTGACTCCGGGTTCAGGTGGGGGAGGAGGAGAGAGTGCGGTAGCTGCAGCGCAAGGCTACGATCACTTGAATCTAATTCACGCGCAAGTCACCGTCCCTGCTCCACCCTTCTTTGGAGTATACGGTGGACATCGTCGGACTACGACGGTCGAACTATCGTATATGCCAACGCAAGAACGATAAATCGATTTGACTGAGTTCTCATCGAAGGCCCAGGCTTCACCAAAGTCCTGACTTGTCTTGCTTCTGGCGTGGGCGATTATTTTAGTAGCTGCTAAATGAAACTCGTGACCCGTTTCTTAGATGTGGCCTGCTTAGTTAGCCTGACCTTGCATCATATTACAAACTACCGAAAACTTTTTTTGGTGGTCACCAAGGCTTGCAGTAGCATTGCGCCCAGTACGGCGATTGAACCTTAATGCTTGACTTGAGCTCTTTCGACCACGTTCTACCTCGCCGTGCACAAGTTCTTCATTCGCCACATGGCAGAAAGGTATACAGAATTTACTGTTAGTCGAATACTTGCCTACTGTAGTTTTAAAATCCTGTCTAAGAAAAAATGGAACCTCCGCACCTCAAATTAACTTTCCAAATGCCATTAAAATATGTACAACCGAGCGTTTATGTACACCAATCATATCGTATTGATGTAATCAAAAATAGACGCCCTGATGAATTTTGGTTTAGGAATTGAATATGAACCGTCTCTTAGTCCTCGTTTTTGGGATAAATATGCCGTTCAAATGCACCTGTTTGTGTTTTTAGTTTCAGCTGGTAGTAAGGGTCATGACTGGCTGAATGCAGGCGGAATACGCCCAAAACAGTGCTGTATTAATCTGCTCTAATTCCCTTTCGTCCCTCCTGTCTGCATATTGATCTAATTAACTTGAAAATAGGCTCACTAAATTTTGCATCAAAAACCGAAATAAAACGAAAGAATTAACAGTCTTAGCTTATGTTTGTTGGGATGTTAACATTCCTGTAGTTTTGAGAAACATATGAAATGACGTTAAACTACAGATTGTATATTTAAAGGATGTTTTCCAGATCAAAACGAACAATGCTGATAACGTCGGGCTACGGATGCTTAGAAAGCATTTTTTTCCGATGGTACATATTAGAAGAATATCGATGTTTACCGTCTGTGCTTAGTAAAGTTAATTTGTTTCAGTTTATTGCGCTTTTAAGTTCAGCCCGATGCAACTGTTCATCAGAAAATGACTCATAAACACTGCTATAAAAATAGCAAATGATAACATGTGAAAATCTGACATAAAAGTTGTCCTTTAACAGTTTTCTTTTGACTTGCTTAACTGAAGTTACTTACTCGTTTTTTTGACTGGGAACATTTGTTTTTGACCTGCAGGTGTTTCGATCAGGCTTACACTCTGGACCAGTAATATTTATAGCAAATTATTCCGAAGCCACCTAAGGCAAAGGCGACGGACGCAAAATACGGCACTGTACATAAGCAATGCAGAAAATGTGCAACTGAGGATGAGCTTGAATCACTGCGACCTGACGTTTACTTGCGAAAGGTTTGTCATTAATATTTACTATAAACCTCAGAGTCAGTAATAGACACCAGTGGCGGAGGCACATATGGTAAGGCTTTTTATGGGCAAATTGCGTTGAACGTTTTGCTGACCTGTCTTTCAGTTCGAGCAGGAATCCTAAACGTGAGGCAAGTAAACGTCTTGTCCCTGCAATTGTGTCGACTTCATCTAGAGAAGACAGTGCTCATTCTCACGCTTCCTAGGGGACTAATTGCCCTGCGTCTAGGCAAAGTGTTCATACCGAATGGAGATAGTACATATTACTGTGTTTCCTTATTGGCTTTAATGTTCATTAAGATCGAAACACTAGTGACCGATGAAAATAACCGAAATTATCATATGTTCGCGTTATAGACCCAGACACGAGTATAGAAGAGGACGCAGAAATTGTTCTACTGCCAATGCGGTCTGAACAATTTTCCCCCTTCCTTCGGAGAAATTGAGGATTCAAATTCTCTCCTGTGATATCTTCGTTCTCCCCAACGTCAGGATAACCATTATCTCTATGAAAAATATAAGTTATGGAGTCGCGACTATCAACCAACTTATGTTACGAACATGTAGACTGCTAGCTCGTTAAATAAGAATGTAAGTGATGATTTCGAGAAAGGTTAACTTTAGTAGGCGTGTGGTCATGTGGCAATGAACCCCATAAAACCTGCACATCTGTGCATCCAACACTGATTTACTAGCCGGAAAGAGTCATTTTTCCCATGATTTTTAATTTGATGTTTGGGACGATATAATTATATACACCGGACTCGCTAAAATTAAATTCGAACCTCCGCCAGTTGCCCCTGAAATAAACATTTTGTTGCGCATAGTCCATTTACGAAAATATCAGCGTCCCTGCGAGTTCCTATTAACCGATGACCAGGAAACAAGAATACCAACAAATGTAATCAAAGAAATTTCACTAATATGCCCATTAAAAGTGCAGTTCCTTTTTGCAACTAATTATACAGACGAGTATATGGCATTGCCATGGGCTCGCCACTTGGACCTCTGTTAGCTGATGTCTATATGGGCAAGCTGGAGAAATTTCGACTAAGCGACCAGACCGATAAGCTAAGACACTACGTCGATAGGTTGACAACATCTTTGCAATCCCCACAAAACAAACCAATGTATACGCGCTATTAAATGCAGTAAACCAAGCATATCCATCGATCAAAGTCACGTTAGAAGTATAAACAGCAGGTTCGATCCCTTTCTTAGACGTCCTCTTAAGCAGAAGACCTGACGGTAGTTTACAAAGAAGTGTTTATCAAGAGAAAACCTTGACTGGACAATATACGTTTTTTGCTAGTTTCGAACACCTCCAACTTAAATGAAATATAGTCTGTTGCTTGGATCAAAGTGCTAGGAAAATTTGCTTGGAAGACAGCATCGATGAGGAGCTTAGGAAGATCAAGAACCTACTTCGAGAAAAGAGGTACCCGGTCCGATTTATAACCAAGCATCTTGTCACAAGACCAGCAAAACCTACCACACTTACTGTGGAAAATAAATCTCTATTCTTTGTAGTTTCCTTGCAAAGGGATGCGGCTGTTGAGCTCCTGAGAGGACGCCTATACAAAGTCATTATGTAAATGTTCCCAGCAGTGAGACGTCGAATATTATTCCCAAGCAACCCTGGTTGACAGGGCGAAGGTAAGGATAGGTTAGAAGCTAAGACCACCCTTATGGGTATCAACTTATTTACTAGATCCTATGGAGCAAGTTCTGTTGGGCGCACGAATCGACGTCTATCCAAAAGAATAAGAGAATACCCCCCGACATGGCTGAGAAAAGAGGAAGTTAAGAGCGCCATATGTGTACACATTATTGACTCCGAGCACAGTGTGGTCTCCAACGAAGCTTTTTTGGGATTTATAAGGTCCCATTAAACTTCTCCAAACCCCTGGGTCAGCGTCTACTAGCAGCAACAGCAGAACTGACTGCCATCAGGTTGAAGAAGCCGCTCTTGTACGCACTAAAGAACCTCTTACAAGCTCCGTGCTTAGCATGGCCAACGGCCGCTTAAATGCATGCACTTCCCTGTGCCATTTCTTTTCTCCCCTTCCCTTGAAACTGCTCTACCAAACTCTCCCTGTCGGCTAACATACTGTTCGTAGACACCCCTCCCCAATGCATACATCTTATAAATAACACGTGCAGGAAAATAGATGAACAGGAAGGAATGCATATGTTTAGATTTCTATCACGTTCCTACGTTCCATATAAATACCCCGGCCCGAATAGAAGTTATCGAAAAGCCCATGTATGCTCGCCAAATCGTCTTTCTAATAGAAAACCCCAGATAACTAAAGATCGTGGCTCAATGATACACTTTTTTCTTTCAACTACCTCATGGAACTCGCATTTTTCAAACATGTTGGCAACCGACGCATACCGAATCTAAATTGCCGACGCATGTTCGGGAATGGGGTTGATTTTGTGGGGCAAGAATTATGTTGTTTTCAACTTTATCGTACTATGAGGTAGACAAAAATAACTTCGTCAACTGTAGTCTCGCTTCATGGTCCCCACACGCTTTGTTATTTTCACATAATGCTCTAATTAGGATTGAATTGTAGGCCTCAAGAAGACAGATGAATGTCTGAAGTGGACTCAACAGAACCCTTATCTGTTTAAATGGTAAGTACAGTTCTTTGGTCACACAGTGGTCTGCCTCTCTACCAGTATCCGCACAATCCTGAACGTTACTTTCAAAGTATGCCATGTGATTCTGACCCATAGAAACTTTTGAGAGCACCACAATGGTATATAATATAGGCCTTGGGAAGAATGAATGAATATGTGCAGGCATCGCAAATTATTGGACAATTGTTCGTTACTGAAGGAGATTTTTTAAAGTTCAAGTGACAAAAACGAGTGCAAGATAAGTAAACTGTTGTGACGTCAATCACCTGTGTCTATGTTTCATGCTGCTTTATTGCAAGCTAGAGTAAGCTATCTATTCTGTTCAACGGAACTTCGAATAACTGCAACCACGCTTTCACGAGATTCGACTTCTGGCGTCCATTTTACGATAAAAAGCTTTATTATTCATTTTCTAATTAATTATCATGTGAAAAATACCTGTATATGACGCATTGTTTGTGGCTGTTTCCGAGTTTAACTCTTGGTATTTTAGCCTGCACCTGGACGGAGATCGAAATTCATAAACGTGAGTTCAGAAACAACTCACGCATTATCCGGAAGTATGGAAAGTATGCAAATTCATGTTTCGATCTAATACTGCATGGTGTCTAAATGTTCTTAGGGACAAATTTACGTTGAGTCAATACGAACTCCCAGTTCATCCGTCCAAATAATGCAATAAAGAGTCGATGGTTGTGGTGATCTTGACCAATAATTCACACCATTCCCTACAAGCGTCGTCTGAAGTGTCATTGTGTCGTAAGTGTAGGTATTTTTACAACTTACATTTTTGTATTTTTCTTATTCACCTGAAAATTTATGAACACTTGTTGGAATGTGCTAAAAAATAAAAGCAGTGAACTTCGACTCGCAACTGTGCGCCTCACATTTTTGCTGCTGCATAGCGTCAGTTTTTTCTGAATTGTGCTGAGCTACCACAATCATTTGAAGTCAATCGCAAAGACCGATCTTTATTCCTCCATCGCATTCCACCGGACGTCATCTCAATTGAAATGTAAACTCTGCTCATCGTCCTTGGTGCATAGCTTTCTGGATCTACTGTAGAGCTCATTACAATCCTCAACAACATTTGCTACCTGAGAGGGCTACGTTTTTATGAGTCTGCATTCTAACAATCCTCTGACGATTTTACCGTCCTTTTGTCTTTTTGTAGGTTAGACACACATTTCCCTAATTAGCGTAATGCGGCCCAATCCTTCCAGCATTTTATTGTCGAGGTCTTGCGGGTTCTTTATTTGATGTTTGTCTATATTGACGATATTCTCCTCACAAGCTCTTCGCCAGAGGAACATGCATCAAACTTGTGCCAGGTTTTCGATCCTCACCAGCAACATGGCTTGAAATTAAACGTTGACAAATGCCTTTTTGGCGTTCCTTCTCTTGATTTCCTTGGCCAGCACGTAAATCAGCATGGTATTACACCTCTTTTAGAGAAGGTGCAAAGCTTTTTGTATTTTCCGGCTCCCAAGAACCTAACACAACTGCGACATTTCACCGAACTTATCAATTACTACCGGCGTTCCATCCCCAACTGTTCAGCAGTACCGGCTCTCTTGACTGATCTTTTAAAGTCAAAAGATAAACCAATCGAACTTTCATCGGTATCCCACTCAGTTTTTGAGGCAGCCAAGAAGGACCTCGCTGATGCGACCATACTGCAAAATCTCAACTCTGATGCTTCTACTCAGTTAATTTTGACCACTGAAGCTTCCAAAAGTACTGTCAGCGCAGTTTCGCATCAACAGGTGCATAACCAGTTGAAGCCATTGGATTTCATTTCACAGAAGCCACAGCCAGTGCATACTCGCTACGGTACTTTATCTCATGAGCTCCTTGCTATAAACCCGGTTTTTCGTCATTTTTGCCACCTTTTATGGGGAAGAGATTTTCGGGTTCATACCGACCGCAAACCTCTCTTTTATACTTTCAAGGTCAAACCGGATAGGTTCTCGCCCAGATAAATGCGTCAGCTTGACTATATTTCGCAGTTTACTGCTGATATCTGCTTTGTCCGAGGCAGCGACAATGTCCTTGCTGATGCATTATCCAGACTGGATATCAACACCCTGTCATCCCACTTCGACCTGGCTAAGCTTGCAGACCTCCAACTAGAAGATGACTCCATTGTTGACTTGCGTACATCTAATACTTTGCAGCTTCGAGATGCACCAGTTCCAGGATCACCAGTTACGATTTATGCGATTGTTCCACAGGCACTCCCCGATCTGTTGTTCCATTATCCTACCGTAAGGTAGTGTTTGGACATTTGCACTCTCTTTCACCTCCCGGCATCCCGGCTGGTCGCAAACTAGTTGCTGCTCGCTTTGTCTGGCCGAAGATGAACTCTGACATTGCCCTTTGGACTAGGCAATGTTGAGCGTGCCAGAAAAACAAAGTGCATCACCATCCCTTTTCCCACCAAGCACATTTGCCGTTCCGGCGATTATTTCACTTCTACTTAGGCTTAGTTAGACCGTTATCACCTTCACGTGGGCACAAACATTTTTTCGCAGCAGTCGACTGTTTCACGCGATTGCCAATTGCAATTTGGATATCGGATACCTCGGCAGAAAATATCGCTATGGTCTTCCTGAACCACTCGATTTCCATGTGTTGTGTGCCAGCCATGATTACCACTGACCGCGGAATCCAATGTCAATCTAGTCTCATCCGTGAGTTCCCTACACTGCTCTGGTGCACGCAAATCACGACCATGGCATATCACCCTGCTTTCAACGGCCTCTTGGAACGCCTGCACCGACAACTCAAGACAGCACTGATGTCTCACTTAGACAACTACGTGGAGTGACAACCTACCCCTCGTACTTTTGCGCATTCGATCAGCCGTCAAGAAGTACATTCAATGCACTGCGGCCAAACTTGTATACGGAACACCTATTTGCCTGCCCGGTGAGCTTGTGCAGTCCTCCACTGTAAACACCGGCATGTCTAATACTTTCGTCCAAAAATTGAAATAACTCATGGCTCAACTGCGTCCAACTCCAACTCGCCTGACACCTAAACGCGTGTTTGTGCAAGCCGACATCAAATCGGCTCCATTCGTCTTCGTTCGGACCGACGCAGTTCTCTAACCTCTTTGTTCCCCTTATGATGGCCCTTACAAGGTGCATCAATGGATGGACAAGTATTACGTCATTCAGAAGGCCGACAAGACTGACACGGTCTCCATCGGCAGACTTAATTTAGCCTATCTCGAATGCATCCTGCCGCCCGTTGTTCCACCCAATCCCCCCGCACCATCCCCACCAAATCCACCCATATTTGTTCCTTCCACTCAAACGCCACACTCGGCCACCCTACCCACCCATTTTTCAACTCCTTTTTCCCGACAACGCATTTTCTCTCGTTATGGTAGACATATCCATTTTCCGGCCAATCTTAAGGAATTTTTCGTGTATTTTTTGCATTTTTTTATCGAACGTTTTCCTTTCTACAACAAACGGTCTGGTGGAGGAGTTGTCTGGCTATTTGTACAATTCACATTTTGTATTTTTCTTGCTAACCTGAACCTTTAATGTACGCTTGTCTGAATTTTTTTTTAAAATACAGCAAATCTTTAACTCGCAACTGTGCGTCTTCTATTTTCGCAGTTGCATAGCATCAGCACTTTCTGAATTGTGCTGATCTGCCTCAATTATTTGCAGTCGATCGCAAAGATCGATATTCATTCCTCCATCGCATTCAACGGACGTCATCTCAATTGAAATGTAAACTCTGTTCATCGTCCTTGGTGCATAGCTTTCTGGATCTACTGTAGAGCTCATTACAACCCTCAACAACAGTTGCTACCTAAGAGGGCTACATTTTCATGAATCTGCATTCATACAATCCTCTGTTGTCTTATCCGTCCTTTTGTCCTTTTGTAGGTTAGACACACATTTCCCCACTTAGCGTTAGTGTTATTTGTACACCTTTGTTCTTAGCAGTTTTAATCCTTGTCTACGCTTCCTCAGAACAATAGGTCGAAGGTGTTCGGATTTCCTTGCTATCATTCAACAGGCACACCTAACAGGATCCTTTTGATAATGGTATGTTGAGTCATAATGACTAGTTCACCATTATGCCTGACAGTTTTTTATTCTTTTTTCATCAGAGTTTTCATCGTAAAATATTTATGATGGTGAGTTTAATAGGTAAGACGCTTTAAATTTAGTATGCACCTTATTATGGTTACTGGTAACTTGAGCTGAAGACGGTCCATGTCAAACACAAATGGAAAAATGCCAAACCCGGTTTACGGCTATTGTTTAAGCCTTTTGATCATATACCTTTTCGGTGTCTTCCCTTTGTGGAGCGCTGTCTTTTTATCTTCGGAATTAGACCTTTCATTTGCAGCTTCATATTTTAAGGCGTGTTGGTATTGCTAAAGTTGGACTAGAAACTGGTAATCCGGTTCCAGTTACATACTGGAAAGTGTGATTGACAGAAACTGTTTAAATGCCAGACCAATGTGGCGAGTGATGCATAACCATTGCCTCATAATGTACGGGTACATTGTTTCTACTTATTGTTTTAGGTAGTTCGTATTGATAGGCTATAATTTTATGTGCCATTGCTGCTTCTAAAGCGTGCGCGTGTGATGACCTAGAATACATAGATGCTGAGTGCACGCCAAATTATTTTACTCCTTAACACTCCTTATCGTACTCCTTACTCTTATCTTACTCCTTAACTCCTCTTACTCCTGCGTGTATTTGTTTGCTGCCATTCTGTCCTAGTGCATTTGTTGCAACCATGCCATAGCTTGGGTTGAATGTTCTAATCGCTGTTTCGGTCATTTACCCCATTACTGAAAGACACATGTTGACCATTAGAAAATTTGTAGTTTCCTCAACTGTTGCTAGATATTTTCCGTCGTATGGATATAATTTGTTCGATTATATCATGGTCGCGAGATATTTTGCGATAAAACTACTAGCAATGTTGGGTTGAAGATAATAAGGTACGACTATTTCTAACTGTGCTTTTTTCAATTTAACCAATAATTTTTATTTCAGACATTACTTTACATACATTAGTCGATGGTAACCTTCAAATGTGCATGGCATATTCGTTTTACATATGGCTGTCACACCGTCCATGTGCAGGTTTTGAATTACCGGTACGTGTAGGATGCCTGTCTTATTTATAACTGACTGTTTGTGTATAGACTGACCAGTTTTATTGTTAAGACACGGCTCTGATATCGTCTGCGAGCTCGTTCTTGAATTTCATCCCGAGCGATTATTAGATTGGTGATCTACGTGTTCATATAATGATGGAAATTTCGTTATGCGTTTTTTATTATTTTGCGTTTACTAGGGTGATTTTTGGGGACTTTAAGTTGGTCCGAAATCGCACTTCGCACAACATGCATTACGCGCGCTTTTGAACTGTCACGATTGTCTGCATTTGGACTGCGAATAGGCAGTAGTAAATTACAAAACAGTTGCGTCCACAACTACCTTCGCTAAGTGGGTGGGGCATTCTTACGTCCTTACGGCACTGACTGAAAGGTTCTGATCTGTAAACAGCCGGCGTGTACTCTATCCCAGAGTATTAAAAAGTATTCTCTATTTGCTGTTAGAAATGAACAGGCGAATTCAAGGAAGCAGTTTAAGAGGAGGAGATGTGATTGCTGGTACGAGAAGTTTATTGGCGTGTCGCTTCGGATTTTTACGCCAACCGTCGCAGATAGGGGAAATAGAGGCACAAAGTGCGCAGTATTTATAGTAAACAGTGGCCACGCGACCGCATGCGTACCACAATTAGCAGCCCATGCAATCACCGATGGAGGTCGTAATTAATGCGACGATGATTTGGCTGTCCACATTCAAATCGGTAATGGCTGTGATTTCATCATCTGTGTTGGATTTTAACTTGATAATGACTCGGCAGTTTGAATTGTTTTCATTGGAGATGTTAGTGACCCACGCCTTCCCCACGTAACTAATATCCCTGCCCAGGCAAAGCCTTAACACAGAATATGGGAAAGGGAGGTGATTACGCTAGTTGAGAAACTTGATCTTATCCTGATCTTTTGAAGTTAGGCTAAAACATAGTATTGCAAATAGTTGGTTTGGGCTCGTACTCCAGTCCCTAAAATCACCTATGAAGTGCTATGCAACTGAAGGCATGTAAAAACTGTCAAATCCCGAGAGATTGATACTGTCGTCTCTGTTGATATGTGAACTCGGCAACAGACTGGAAAACAAATGTAATATATGACTATTGGAGCCAACGCAAAAGGAGGATGCGGAGAAGTGGCATGGTGTCGGGAAGGGTGATATGGGCGCACGTAGATGAGGCAAATTACGCCTGGGATTAGTCGTGAAACAGCACAGGCTCCTTGGTGCCTGGGATCCGTTCGTAGGCCACATAGCCCAAATTTACCCAGGAGAATGGAATGTCGACGGAGGAACGTCAATGGAAAACGGATGCCACTTAGCTGGCAGTGTAGTTTGTGGAAAATCAACAGAAGGTTACCGAGAACCTGAAGAGGTTTGTGAACACGAGTATGGGGCCAGCGCAAGCACACGCGGTGACCGAGTAAGAGCGGCAACCGGAGGCAGCCGGTGAGCAGCTCGGTACGGGGATAACCACGGAAAGCCAGAGTAACATGGAGGACCGCAGATGGCGTGCGAACAGAAGGAAGCGGACACCTTACCCACAATACTATGAACTGGCGGTCAGTGATTTGTGAGAAAAGGTAAAGTACTGAGTGTTTTACAGGTAAACCGAAAAAATGGTTAGACTGGTGGTGGTTTTTTATATGCAATTGCGTAGAAGGGTAGCTTAATGTCGTATCCGGTCTGCTAGACCACCTTCGATGTAAAAGATTCTGATTATGTGAAAGAACGTCATTAGTACATGCAAGTATTTGGCTAAAGAACCATCTATTGGAGGGTAAAGCCAATCTCTGACACAGAAATACCGTGGACTATTTAATAGTAAATAAAGAAGGATAGGAAAACCGTGTGAGCTCTTTTCTATCATCTCCTTTAATTGTGGATAAATTTTTCACCATTAACTGAGGATTTACTTATAGAGGGCATTGGATAAATTCACCGACGGCTGTTATGCGTAAGGCCATTATGGATGAGACTAAGAAACATACCAAGGAAATATCCGTCCAAGCCAACGCGTAAAACAACCTGAGGTGCTCTTCTGCGTGAAGCCAATGCTATAGAGGTAATTGGAGGTAACAAATAACGGCAAGTAACGAAGCAGAGCAAAGCCGCACGTCTATTAGTTTAGCATTCTCTGCAATTGGAGTGGGGTATAATTGAACCCGCTTTTCCTAAAACTGTCCTTGTAGGGCGACAATGGGAAACTCCACTTAGAATCTTAAATGGAAGGTTCTTACCAATTATACGAGTAACGGACTCTGACTATCCGTTCAAGAGGGTATAGCTGACAAGTGATGCCACCCGAGGACCTCTTCTCCGTGGAGCTGAGACTGAAGGGGTAATTTTATATACCATATAATGGCAGGTTGCGAAGTAGACTAAACCCGTGTGGACTCTTGCCTGTCATCGGTCTCGATTGCGTATAAATCTTAGGACGTGTATTAAGGATTCCCGTGTACGGGTGCAATGAGGTGACTGAAGGTTGTAGATGTTGTAGATGATTGCCAGTGTAACCGAATGTAACAGACCAATCTTTTTAGACTCGGTCTTAAAGTTGATTATGCCGTTGAGGATGATAGACTTCACTGCAAACGTTAATATATACTTGGGGATTGAGTCTTGATCATATTTTTCCGGAAGGATTTCCTGCAAGTTAAAATATTGTATTTAGGTGAAATTGTAAATCTGAACATTGAAAACTAGAGTTTATACAAGAAGCTATGCGCAATACGATTGGAAACCAATTTACAAGCTAATGAGTCGCAAATGCGTCATGCAGCGAAAAGAGAATTGAAATATTATGTTTTCCGGCTTTTGGGTAGAACATTTTCTGGCAGTGCAGTGAGGTATGCAACCTTTAAGTGATCTTTATTTTCAGAATAAAACGCATGCTTATAAATGCCTCAAATGCTTGATCAAATGCCTCCTGTGGATTGATTTGCATCATCTTAATTTGATAAAATTGCATTCCACGTAGAAAATTTGATCAGAACGTAATGAACTGCACGTTGCAGACAGTATCAGCAAAAAATCCAATAAAAAATAAGGCGTTTTAACTGAGCGTTAAAAACTTAATTCGAAAGCGTTCCACCTGATATTGAAAAAGATTTTTAATAAGAAAACTGATAATGTTGAAAAGGCGAAAATTCATAGCATATAAATTGAATTTATTTTTTAAATTGATAATATTTTTATGCACGTAACCGATCAAGTAAAATTTTAAAGGCATACTACTGTTGCAAATACATTTTAGGTTTACTTTCATTACATTTTATCCCTAATTAGTTTCGAATATAATCTGGCACAATGTCAAGTTTTTGACTGATACTGTTTTGCAAAATTATTTGTCCTAAATCTTTATAATTTTTTCAGTTCCCTTTTACCTTAGATGTATTGGATTTAAGCAAAGATGATTTCGTTTTAATGTCACCAATAGAGGCGTTACAAGGATAAGCATTTTATAAGGTTCCATGTTGATAAGCGAATCATTGACTTTAAAATTTGGACAAACTTAGAAGTTGCAATTGTAAATATAAAATTTCATGTATATTAAGTGAAAATTTCTTCCGTCAAATTCAAATGTGGTTTTGCTTAGAGTGAAGTCCGTTGAATTTTTAATTGTCCCATACAGATCGATGAATATATTGCGGTTTGCAATGCTTTTAACTGCTTGTCCATAAACATAAGTTCTCAAAATGTATTTATTAAAAGCTTACAAATAGGATAGTTCTGGGAAGAATTTGCTGAATAAGCGAGTACCTATGCGTCCTTTGTCGTGTAGATGGTTGTTTCGGTCCTATTTGAAGAGTCGTTAACAAATGAAACCTCATTTCTTTAAAAGAACATCCAATGTAAAAGTCAACATTGAATCTGTTTTTTGATAAATTAAATATCTTTTTAGATTTAGTAAGCTATTTAAAAAGTGTTGTAATATGGCAGTAAACCTAGGGTCTTCGTGTACTTAAAATCAATTTTCACCAAAGACTTTTAGTACTAACTTTTACCCGTGTATAGGCACAAACTAAGAATACAGGGAAAAAACTAGTTAGCAACTAGCTCTGTGTGAACGTTTAAACTACAAGTACTTCCGAGAATCACATGCTGCATTTTGTTTGAATCTGCAAAGTGCATACCACTTTGGATCATCAAGGAGCTGACTACAACTGTGGTATTTAAGAACAAATACAAACCAATTGATAATTGCTTGATTTCAAATGTGGAATCGCTTTATTAAACGCCTATTTTTCGTGACGATACCATACAGCTCTCAAATCTTTTAGCCATTTGTAAACTTGTTTTTTAATAGGTACTAAAACTAGTTTCATATTTCCAAATAGCTTACGGTATTGCAGATATTCTGTAACTAAAAGGCTAACTTGAACTACCAAAACAGCCGCAGTCAACTTTATTGAAATAATACTCATACGTGAAACTTTACATTTCTGCTCTAAATCTAAACCTACTCTTACGTATGTGACGTTCCCAGGTGTATAACTGGCGCTTGTTTACCTTACACGTCTATGACATCAGCCGAAGTCTGTGCCCGTTTGCCAAAAACGCGCATATTCAGTGATTGCGTATAACGACATCTGTCGTCATACTTATAACCACACATAGTGAAATTACTCTCCTTTTTTAAACTAGAGATCCGAAACGATCACATGAAAACCCGGACGTGAGACGAATTTGCGCGTTTTCTTTTTAATTTATCACGTCAGAGGAAGGCCTTATTTTTTAGATACCCACTTTTACTGCTGAAACCATTTTTGTGCTTTAAATAGGGAAGACGAAGGCTGTCCAATTGTCGAAACCGTTACTTTTTTAGTTTGCGAAATTGAATTCGCACAGGAATCCGTCCTCGGCATCCTTTTGCAGAAAATCTGATAAATTAACACAACTGAAGGTGGCCTTTTTAATGGTACCGCCAGATTAAACCATCATTTATCTATTTGAAAATTTAAGTGTTGAGGTCGTCATTAAAAGTACAATTTCTAAATCTCTGGCTTCTGTAAAAGTATATAGTAATGTTCTGTGCATAAGTTAGATAGGATGTTATACTTGTGCACAATGTGAATCAAGGCCGATTTCCGATTTGCACTACAGTTTCCGAGGTACTAATGGAAAAACGCAAAACGGGAATTTTCTTCAAGAACGAATAGTTTGTATGTGCAAGGTTACCTCAATTCAAGCACTACATTGGGTTAAAAAAATGGATTCTTTAAATTAAAACACCCTCCTTAATGAAGTTTTCTAGTAATTTATTTGAAACTACCGATTTAAATAGAAGCAGGCGTTGGCTGTATAATTAATTAGAACCAATAAATCTTGTGATGGCTTATAAACTTCAACCATCTTTGCATGGAATATATAACGAAAAGAGGCATACAGAAGTGTGAATTTGCACAGAAAATCAGTACATGCCAGGCAGGCCATCGTCCATTGCAGAAAATAACCAACGAAAATGGAACCTTAAAACTGCAGCATAAGAAGGAAAAGGGGATTTACTTGCACAACAGGGTTGTAAGCAATAAAATTACCTAAAGATTGCAAAGGTTATTTCTTACCGAACAAAAGGTGCATCCGTTTATATTGGTTGGGTTTCTTCCGCCGTCTACAGGCTGCATTCAAATAGCGCAGAGCCCGACTTAAACGTGCCTGAATAAGTATTCAGAAAGCGCTTTCGGGATCACGATGTGAGCGCTATCCAGGAGAGTTTTTCAATCGAAGGCCAAAATATTTTACTTTCCTGTTTAAAAAGCCATATAGAAAATTCTCATGCATTTGCGCCTTGTCTGTCACTTGAACAACGACATTATTTTTCGAAACTTCACACCCAACGTGATACATTTCTGTAAAATAAGCAACTTAACAGACAAATTGACTGAGTTACAATGAGAAGTCCCCTCAGCCAATCTTCACTGACACTGTATGGCTCACCTAGAAGGAAAGGCATCATCCAAATTGAATATAACAAAGTTTCAGAAACCGCTCACCACTCCGCGGTTTTTCTCAGATTTGATACTTCGCAGGTTTTCTCCTAGGATGCATCCCGTTGATTTGCGAAATTTTACGGAATTTTAGATTTCTATTATTTTACGTATTTGTACGAGTTTACCGTAAGGGCTTAGGAACATAAAAAGTGCTTTGAACTGTTGAAACGATAAATTTGTTTTATATGTGTGTGGACGGTTTATTAAGCTTTACAGTATATGAAAATAAGATTTTACATGGTTGCTATATATATATATATACATATATATATATATATATATATATATATATATATATATATATGATAGTGTGGGGTTCACCGATCTGCTTAAGGAACATGTATGAATCCCAGGTAGGCCACACTTAGGATTGGGTATGACTGGCTGATGACGGCTAATAAGCCAGAAATGGCCATTCCGGTCTCCCTTGTCTTTGTCGGTTCCACCTTATCAATATATATATATATATATATATATATATATATATATATATATATATATATTTATATCGAGTTCATCGTCCCCGAAGAAGGTAAAGAAGGGGCGAGTTCATAGAACGGAATTAATTTGGACTGATGATTCGGAAACCCCTCGTTTCTATCGTCAGATTGCTGTGGTTGATCGTCCCGTGGATCTTAACTGTTTCAGCCTTGATGCCTGCCTGGTATTCTCTCCGTGCTTGGCGTACCAAATTTCATTTGCCTGCTCGCTGCTGATTAGGCTTGCCGACTCCACTCCTGTAAAATGTTTTCCTTTTGCTACGGTTGTATTTGTTGGCAAGTCAGCGTGTGTAGAGGCCTGCCTCTCGTCAGCCAGCGGACTGATCAGTCTTTGATGCACGCGTGAGTTGATTTCAGCCTCGTGGGCGTGGCGGTGTGGTGGTGTTTCACGCTGGTCACGTGGCCTCCGGCCGACTGCTCTCTTTTTTTTCGCTGACGTCAGTTTTCAACCACGCGTGATTTTACTCGACTCTCCCATTGCCCCTGCACGAACTGACTCGAGCCTTGTGCAAGTCTCCTGCTCTGTTAAGCATGTCCGTGGAGGGCCAACTTTCGAGCAGCAGTCTGTCCATCTTATCGTTGGCTCGGCCGATCACCCTCGTTTTCTCAAAAGGTAAAACTACGGTTTTTCTGTTATACGTGGCCATATACAACAGGCAGCTTTTCCTTGCAGTTGATTGCAATTTAGTATTCATGCAATCTTGTGCCAAGGCGTTTGCCCGTTTCACAACTTTACCTCGCATCACAGTTTTGGTACGGTATGTTGTAGACCACTGCTGATTGTTCTGCCATTGGTAGCGGGTCTTTGGGCCTCATGATCTACTGTCTAACTGTTGATTCAGGCTTAGGAGCCATACCGATCCCGAAAGGTTTTCAGGCTTCTTGCCGTTGCCTCTGATACTTTTTCACGTAAGATATTGCAAACCAGAACTTCGGGTTTCCTCCTATCGATCGCTCAAGGCTGGGCTTTGTAAGGCACTTGCGTATAAAGAGCTTCGGATAACCGCTAGCTTCAAATAGGGTATGTAAGTACTTAATCTCCTCCTTCCCACTGTCGTATATATACGACTTCGTGGAACTTTGGATTTTGCGGGGGTCTCGGCATATAATTCCACGCTATTGGAGGGATCACTGTATTTCGGAGATACGCGGATGATATAATTTAGCTTGCTGATAACAAAGAAGACACAGAAACAGTGTTAATATTACCGATAGTTTGGATTTGAAGATTCAATTCGCAATGGATAAGCAGCATCGTAACATGTTACTCTTCCTGGACGTCCACATATTTATCCCTTCTACAAGTTGCGCGCTTGGCATGACCAAAGGCGCCTTCATTACACGCCCTCCTAACTACCCCTTCCCCATTTGAACGGCTCCACATAGCCCTTTATGCCGCTTAACCACCCTACCCCCTATTCACACGACTCACTTGTATGACAAAACGAACATTATTGATCGCATTTTATAGCTTGTACGCCGTTCCATATAAATAAACTTGCCTGGTGAGCATTCATCGAAAGCGCGCGTATGCTCGCCAAGTGATCTTCTGTATCCTCTGATGGGAACTACCCAGTTATTGTTTTCCACTGAAATTCCATAATTACGACGAAACGTCTTCATTCAAAAGTCAGCATGCCAAAGTGTAGGGAGTAACTTTAGCGTGTATTTGGCAAAATAAACAAAATATACATTTTCAGTAAAAACTACGCTAGGAATTTCGTTCATTTGCACAGTACCTACGAGATAAACTATCGTTTCACAGTTTTTATCAAAGAATTCGCAATAAACCCTTCAGACAATTGTGACCATACACACCAAGGTAGCTTTAAATTTAAGTTGATTATCAGTTTAAAGTTAAACCGATCTAGCGATGTTATTTAGTTGGTTCAAATCCTTCAGGTTATAACTTGATACCTTAATTTATTGGACACTTATGTAACTTAGATTTTGTACAAACATTCAAGAGCACATTGTACAAAAGAGCCTATCTTAAAAATTGAAATAAATATACTTTCTTTCCGTTGCAATCAACCGTTAACCAAACAAAATATATCCACATAATCCCGCTCGGACTGTGCAGCTCAATCCTGCATTTAAACCATCTGGCCTTGGAAAACGGGTCATGGTGTATTGACAGGTGGCAACCTTTTGCAAGTGATTTTCGTCTCACACTCGTTAAGCAACCTTTTTACCTCTCCTTCGTTGAACAACAATCGAGAAGGCTTCATATGTTGGGCACATCAAAAGTGAAATAATCACCAGATTTCCTGATAAATTGATGATTTTGGCAGATTTGAATAATTCCTTTGACCCATTTGCGAAAAACTCGGCCCGTCGAGGTCGCTGCAACAATATACGCTGTCACTTCAACCACTATGGCATATAAATGGCATTGGAAGAAAAACCAAGCATATTATTCATGATATGGGCATACATCTGTGTGTAGGTGAATTCATTTGACCCAATGTTGAAAAGCTCGTTGGCTTTGGAGGAGTTCGTACCCACGATAGCACGTCGTAGGCTTCGGTATAGCCAACGATCTAACCATCTAAGCCCTGAGGCTGCACCACGACTGAATTGCTCACTAAAAGGCATACATAAAACCAACTCCATCGCTGAGAGATCTTCCGATAGTACTTGGTATACCTATTCCAGCCGACTGAACAAGTGCTTTTGACTAAGCCGTAAAACACTGGACGCCTTAGGTCTATGGCTGGCATCCCGCGATCCAATGAAAAGGAGCAGACTACATATACAAATTTGTGTTTTCACTGGAAATTATATCATACATTTACCGTTCAGGAGCACATAAATATGAAAATAATCATATCAAAAAAATTAACAAATGCGTGCTTTCATGGCAGTTATTTTGTATTATCTCCATACCATAGCCCAAAAACGTGCTAAAGGATCGTTCTTGGTGCATGAATAAAAACACCTAAATTTGATTATCATCTTTTTGCGTAAAGGATAAACGTGTCACCGACTTTGCTGACGAGAGTGGGTTATCTGTGGCAAGGACTATTCTTTAGTTTCCAGACAATCTGTCAGTTGGGTGAGTGAATCTCACCCCGATTTACTTTAATCATGCAAACGAACATAGAAAAAAACATTTTGGCCACCTGTCTCTATGCAACCACCATACAGAAACTAATATAGTTCGGTTCAAAAAGTGGCAGTCGTTTAAACACGTAGTGATGCTTACCATCAAAAGGGTTCCCATCAAAGCCACGGGCAATTTGTCACATGTTGCTACAACTTTATGCGTCATCTCTATGTATGCGTTGATATCACCAGCCACAACAAAGTAAAACTTATCTATGAGGTGGACGTGTCCAGGCTTCCCCAAAATCCCAACATCCTAAAGTTCAACGGCAACCAATCATTTTCGATGGAAAGGAATTGCGAACATGTGTTTAAAACGCACCTTTTACTACTTCATTGCCACTTATATTCGACTCAGGTGAAAACTAAACCATCAAACCAAAGCGAAAAAACAGTCGATTTGTAATCTCATTAAATATCAACCAAAACTATTGCATGTGCTTTCGATTGGAAAAGTAAGGTTGTAATATTACGCACTGTAGAGCATAATCCCAAAGATATGTAAGTGACGATAAGATGCTGGCATTTAGACTATTCTCTTTTCCCACGCCTGCAAAGCACATCCTCTTTAAAAACTGATTTTTGTTAGTATGAGTTTTTCATTGATTTTCGATATTCGTATAAATTTAAAAGCATTTTATAGAAAACCACACGACAATAATTTGTTAATAATCTTACACTTTGTTCATGGAAAGTACTTTTTTAAATTTTTAAAAAGTTTATAGTTGTGAGATTTTTAAGACCATGAAACATATATCCATAATGCATCATATCAGTCTATTTACGAGTGTTGTTTTGAAAGTAATCAACGTGGTCCACATCCACTGCAAAATGCTATAAGTACGGTATGGTTTTTTCATATAGGCGTACAGAATTTCCTTAGACCGAATTTATACAGCATATACTTTTAAACTCCGAAGGTAATTGAAATGGCAGGCCGAGTTCAAAAGTATTTTGCAAATTAAATGTTTTTTAAACCCAACAGAAACAATCTTTTCAAGTTTAAATTTTGCAAAATGTGAATTTTTTTATAAATAATATAAAATAAATATTTTTCGGGCTTGTTCTCTATAAAATACCGTTGGTTTATAAAAGCATTGAAAATCAATTTTTAAAGCGTGCGCAGGCGGAGCTCAGAAGGAGCTCATGATAATCGATATGGCAACCCTACTCAAGTAATTTTTTCAAATGAAACCGAATATCAAAATTGCAGTCGAGATTTCATGAGATAGCACATCTTCTTTACATAGCCATCAATACACTTTTTGCTACCGTATTAATCATTGCAAAGAGTATACCTAAGTGCAGCAGCCCTGAGGAATGAGAATACGAATCCCATTGTCTCTGCAACACTGTCAGGAAAAGGGTATAATCCTTAGCTTTCCAATTCTGCCTGGAGGCCGGTTCCAGGAGCACAAACATTGGCCGCAGACTTAGTTGTGTGCATTTCTAGCAGAAGTGGTGCAGGTGAGAATAGTCTAAGCATAACCAAACGATAAACCAACATCCGTTAAGAAATATGGTCCCATCTCTCAGCTTTCGAGCCCCCATTGTCCTTGGACTTAAACAGCTTAAATTGAATGCTGAAGGAAAAAACAGCTAAGTGACTGCAAACTGGTGAAAAGATATGATCAGTCGTCCTAGAAGTTAGACCCATGCCGATTGCCACTTTTAGTGTTCATTTTTTCCTTAAAATTTTAATCGGCGGCCGTGTCGTTTGTAGACCCCCGCTATTCGTTGTTATAAAACTTGCCAGCTTATTTTATTTTAGTTAGGTATGTTTGCTTAACGTAAGGAAAATTTAAATGCTAGTATTAGTGGTTACGGTACAGGTTTATTATATTAGATTGATAAGTTTTGGTTTTCAGGTTAGGTAAACAGTTAGAGATTTAATTTTAGGATTAGCGTTAGCGTTTGGTTTAGAGTTGTATAGTTAGCATTAGGGCTACGGTGTACGCATAAATTTAAGGGCTTTAGCGTTGGTGGTTAAATTAGGTGTTCGGATTTTAAGCATACTGTTTCCTCTTCAGGTTGCTATAATGGTAGTGGTTATAGTTAGGCTTTTTCGGTTAGTTTTTCATATTAAGGCCAAGGGTTACTAATTTATTGTAAGATTTAAAAATTAAGGTTAGGTCATGATGGCACGCATACCGACTCCTACGCTGCCCATCCTGACCTGCATTTACTGTTTGATAAATCATTCTCTTTTCATCTTTCCTAAACTGCCCTTTTTTATCGTTTTTTTATATGTCCTGTTTTTGGTGCTTTTAAAAGCTACATTTTTATTTATTGAGTTTTAGTTGTAGTAAAATTAATTTCAGTTTGCATTCTGTCAGTGATAAGGTAAGTCAGTCACATTCATTCTTTATTTTTTAACTCACACACATGATTTTGCAATGGTCGTTGGTGTACATATGCAAGATAATGTCATAATTGCAATTTGGCATTTTTTATTCGCGGGGTATGCTGTCCATTGTCTCACTTTAACCCCAGTCAAAAACGTCTAGTACTACAATTACCCAATTAGAGGCGCCGAATGCTTTTCGCTTTATGCATAAAACTACAAAAGATATTGCTGCCAGGTAATCAGTCAAGCTGTCGGCTTGAGCAAGAGACTGCTTAACTGACCTGTAACTGATGCGAACTAAATAAATCTGCCACTCGTAAACCAAACCCTGTGCGTGTATTTGCAATTGCCATTAGATAATTTTTTTATTTCCATGGATTTAAGCCATTTACGAGCCTGAAAAACTACGAAGAGTAATCCTACTTTTCTGGTAACCGAATCATCGTCGCCTGTGTAATAAAATTATGGTTTAGTACATGTTATGACTCTTTCATTACCTAAATGGTTAACACTTGCAAAATATATTACGCAGCGCCATATTTACTCCCATTTTTCCGATACCTTCCTAGTCATTAGTTTAACAAAACTACATTTTGCTAACAAATGTTATGTATGCACACTTACCCGTAACGAATAGTATTCAGAGGTGTCAAATCGTGCATATTACGATGCTTGGCACTATCAGTACTTCAGGCTAAAGGGTTTTAACGAGTTTCAGCCATTAAAGGGATACTTTCCTGTACCACGAATGTGATTCACGTAGTGAGAGATCGAAAGACTACAAGATAAGACTACCGAAAAGATATGTTTTGTGTTTTTCAAGGACGAATACCGTCGTTTTATAAGCTGTCAAGCACATTTGCTTGATTAAGATAACTGATATACTGAGAGTATAGAACGCTGCGATTAAAGAATTCACCAAATCCCAGTCTTAAAAACATCAGTTTTGCAATTTAAGGTAGTTTTCACGTGTCCGAGGATGACGTTAAAAAAATACAGATTTTCTGTTTGTTAAATATATTCTGGTAGTAGGGCCGTGCAGAACGTTCGGGTAAAAAGAGCACATATTTTCGGTACGCGTATACCTTCAGTAAAGAAAAAAATGAAAAAACGGGATAAAATTTTAGAACACACGAAGTCAAACGAACATTACCCGCAACATTATACTTTTGGAGTAAGCATTGAGCATTGACTCCGAAGAAACCCATTCTCTTGGGATATATCTGCAGAATGGTTCTGATTTGTACAGCTTATATCCTGTTGAACGCATGTAAAATATTAAGAAAATTCTTTCACATTTTGAAAAACCCACTGAATTGTTTGTTGTTCGTACTGACCATTTACCACAAAATGGGCCATTATAATGTGATCTGTTACTGGTTCTCATTCCATAATGACTTGTCTATATATCAAGAGTGTCATGGATGACCTGTTGATGAAGCGAAAACCAGGCAACGAAAAGACAGTTTTCTGGTTTCTGTTTCGAGTTCAAAAACGCGTACGTCTTTTGCTATTATGTGGTGATTTAAGTGTTTTCAACGGACAACCGGTGCACATGTTCATTTCTACCGGGTTCAACGACGTAGAGATAAGAACCAGTTGGTCGAGCTCCTTACATCCGTGCAACTTCGTCTGGGTAGGGCCAGGACATCGTCATCAACTGATGAGCAAGTCAGGAGCGGTTGGCTGCTATTGGTCGAGGTGGCCCGCATCCTGGCTGAGGCCGCGTTGCTGCTGCGAAATACAACGCTCTCGGGCGAAAGCGGCAATAGGGTGGTTGGGCGCTCTGGCAGCGGTGGAGGCGCTGCAGGTGAGGCGTGGCTCCCGTCTGTTGGTTCCAATAGCCCAGCAGGCCGAAAAGTCCGCATTTCACTGCTGAGGCTGCTGTTGTATGTTGAATTGCAGTATTCGTACTCGTTAACGTTTCCCACGGCTGGCAAACCCGATATATACTGAGGTTGCGTAAAGTAAATTGGAGACAGTGCTGGGCTACCGTATGCTGCAACGGTGAAAGGACTGTTGTACTGATAGATGAAGCCATTTCCTGGATCAAGCCTCCTGAATGCACCAGGGAGAAAAAATTCGAACACATATATGATGGCCTATACTACGACAAATGTCACAAGGACCATTCCCTCGAAATGCGCTTCTCAAAGAAAATGTTAGTTAAACGGGTTTAAAATAGTGATCTTGTGAACAAAATGGTGCAACCCGAAATATCGATCATTCAATTTTAATTACTCAAAGTACCCCGAGCAGCACCTTTGGAAATAAGGTCATCTGTTCATCATCCCGAGGTTTTTATAAGTTGTCAGTGCGTATCAAAATGCCAGGCAGATTTATTTAGAAGGCTTGAATGAACTTTAAATTTCCTACAAAATATCGTAAGAAATTGTCAGATTTACTAAAATGATGCGCAACACGAAATGTTCGCGTTCCGTTGAGCTCGGATTTGTGAGGCATTTGCAATCTTAAAATCGTAATGCATGATTGATTACAGTCCCTCTTCTATCGTCTATAGTTCCAAGTGTGTTTCTGACAAAGCAGCCGTCCTATGCGCTTTTTCAGCAGTTGAGCTGGTTGTGGTATTCTGTTTGCATACGAACCTAATGTATCTCATTTTAATCTACAGGAAACCTAGCTTTTTTGGACTTTTTTCTGCAATATCCGCTCAGGAAATTCCTGAATGCTCATTTTTAACCTGTTACCTCTGTTGACGTGTCATTTCCTACTAACCTACTTTATTTCGGAAGATTGCTTACTTCTGATCAGCAGTACTGTATCGGCTGTTACTGATGCAGCCCCAGTTAAATGTATGGTTAATCAATATAGTGACTGCTCTTTGCTTTCAACCATACCCCAAAGATGAATGCCTGTAGCCTTTCTATGGCAGTCTACCAAATGCATTCGGAGTTACGACCTGCTCTATGCACATACCTGCCCATTTTTTTATCCGCAACCGCGAAAACACCAAGCCGAATAGGTGTTTGATGGAATGGCGTTGCAGATGAACTTCATTTTAGGTATGCTAAGTGCATGACCAAACCGTTTCTATTGGCCAGTCGGTATTCACAACTAGTGGTAGAATTTGCCGGAAGCACTAGTTTCTCATGTAAGTAATAAGTGGAGGCTATAAGTTACAGCCAAGGTAAACGACTACTTTGGCCGTCACTTGGTATGTTTGAGTATTTTGTTTAACTTAATAAAAAAACCACAGGCAGCTTCAGGTTCGACAGCAAATATTGTTTGAAAATTGTTCGAGGAATTTTCCCTCCTCCTGACACTGGGCCTTCAGGAGGTTACCAAATTCTTCGTTCATTTAGATACTTTGTCATTAAGGTGAAGGGGCACTGCTTGCATTGTAAATTCGCAAGCAGTAATTTCCAGCGTCGACTTTCAGTTCCAATAGCAAGGGGTGACCTTAATGCAGTTAAAGGCTGGAAGAGTTTTGTAACAGATGAATGTCAATGTGATTTACGATGGGGTGATGCGCCACCAACAAACTGTCCCATGTTAGTGGCGCTGTAGAAAATGCAGGGTTCCTCATAGCTTTAAAAAAGACTAATAACACACCACAGTCGGGTCCAACGTCGGCCCTGGATTTGAGGAACATTTTCACTTCCCCGTAGGCCCAACATTTTGCTTTTCTGCGTTGTTGAAAAGCATTGATCTATTTCATAGATTTTGGTCGCAAGAAACAGGAGTTTGGGCTTACAAGAGAGCATTCTGAATTGTTGGACTGAAATCTCTGACTAAATAAAGGGAATATGTATCCCTCTTCTGTTCATTTCGGACGAAAGTAAAAAGAGGAACTATCAAAACTGGATTATTTACCAACAAGCACATGGGGAGTGCTGGGGAAAAAAAGGGGGCGCAAATGGGCCGAGTCCCTTGCAGTTGTGTCATGCAGCGCAGAATATCGGTGAAATACGTATTTGGGCTTTTAGGTGGTACCTCTGCTACGAACATGGTGTATTCTATAACCCCAGGTTATACTGATGACTGTCTGTTCGAATTTTAATTTAAAGCATGGGGTTACCCCGCTCTGGCGGATGAACATCGGCCGCAATATCAATATCAACTTTCAGTCTGCGCCTATAAACCTTAGTTCAGCTGATTTATTTCTGAGACGATTAAAAAACTGTAGGTTATATTGCGTTTCAGGACTCCTCATAAGAAGAATACGGAAGTGATGTAGCGTCTGTCTGACTAAAAAACGTTCACTTTTAATTTTCTGTGCGCTTAGTATAAGCGCTTCAGGCGGATACTGGAGAGGCTCTTCACAGGGAACTTCAGTAGTCTGCTGGCTTGGTAGTTGTCACCTTCCGCCTTGTCTTCCTTCTATAAGATGTGGAGTGGAACGACCAAGCTCGAGTACTGTGTATCAGCTTTACTGCACTATGCTCGCTGGAACATCTCAAGCAGCTTGGACATAGTCTTATTCCTACTCTTCTAGATTGTTAATAACACTCCCTCGACACGGCTCTCCGACAATTTTGAAGTCACTGAAGTATTGCTAGACGTAAGGAAGCGGACGAATACACAAAATCACAGTCATACAGAAGCTGCGCGAACATTTCCGTACACAGTGCATTAATGACTTCATGTCAGTGCAGCAATCGATCAATCATCGGTGCCAGTAATAGACTTTGGCTCGCCCTGATAATTTACATTGAGCTGACCCTCGGCAAATGCCAAAAAAGTTGATCAAAATTTGTTGTTCTAATTTCCGGGTCATGTTTTGTTAAGACCGTTTTAGTCGGCCCTTAATGAATTTGTTCTTCGAGCGACGCAGTGACCTGAATTTTTGGTTCTCGGCTGTTTGGGTGAGATTTCCAATGTCCGCCAGTTTAATGACACTAACTGGTAGAAAATCTTGGGATTTGTGTTCACCATGATCTAGGTGCATTAACGAAAGCTCAGCGACGCCCGAAGGGAGGTTCCTTCCACACTTACACAGTACAGTCAAGCGTCCTAATTTTTTTAGCAAAGCAATGTAGCTGCCAAAGTTCCCGTAATGGTGAGTAACTATTCGAGTGCACCGTAATTGCGTAATATAAGGTTTTTGCGTCTGTGGAGTGGACTTGCAAAAGGCTTTGAGATGCGAGCGCAGTCGCATTATGAAAATAAGTTGGTTCGACCTGGCTTCGTTTACGATATCGAGACCAACTGAGAGCCACAATTGCTCATCATTTGACCACACGTGCGTAACCAATGCGCTACAGTCCACAGGCCATTCGGTCATTATACCAGCCGGTGTCGATATAATGTTGAAACCTGATTTCGACCACAACTATCTCATTTGCGTCAGCCAAACCGAAATAAAAATCAAGGTTTTTTTATCGATTACCGAGTCCAAACATTTTAATGGTGTTGCGTACAGTCGGTTAATCAGTCTGAGTTGAGCGTTCCTATTTACTGCAGCAATTCTGAGTGCCTGGGAGGAGCACAGGTCCGGATTTTGGGATGTTTGCCATTCAAGCGGTATTCAGCGTGGATACGTTTGCCATCAGTTTGCCATTTATTTCTGTCCAAATCCCTGGGTTTGTAGATTTTACCTATAATTTTAGTTTTTTCCTGCCACACATTTGCTAGTCGTTTCTTTTTCTCAAAATCAGAAAGGTTTGGTCAAAACACGTTCTGAAATGTAGGAACTGGGAAACCGATGCCCTTAACGACGTTGTTGGATTCTGAAAGCTAGACTGTTTTAAGGAATTGAGAAAAAAGTAGCAACACTGCGTTATATCTTTTAAGAGGAGCTTCGCTATCCTAACTCGTCATGCCCTGAGACATTTGGGCATGTTCTTTTTCTCTCTCTGTGGTAATTACTCGCTTGAAATCTGTACTTTCTTTAACAAAACAGCTGTCAATTAACGTAATTATTAAAACTGCCACACGTTGCATTTGTCAGCTGCTTTGTAAGGAGCTCAATTAAACTCCTTTAAATGGAGATGATTATGAAAAGAAAACGCTCTTCGGAGAAATGAGTTGGCATCGTAAATTTTCAAGTTGGTAACACCATACCATCGCCAGATGAAGTGAACAGAGTAAAAAGTGAGGAAGTCAAACTAGCCTAATGAGATTTTTCAATAACGACACCAAACGAATACTTCCTACTGGCTCAGTTTACCATCCTGTCTTCTAATGCTTCATTTGGAATTAGTCATGGTGTGAAACTTTTGCCTCTTAAGTTTTATTTAAAAATTGTTTTATTTTCAAAAGCTGTTGAAAACTCGAAAACAGAGAAAATATCACTTTATGTTAGTTCCAAAAAAGGGTGAATGTTAAAATGTTCCGTGACACTTCAGTGCGATGGTAAGCGCACAAGAACTCATTCTAGTCACGATATTTGTTACCTTGAACCCTTTTCCCAATTTTTCATGGTATTTAGCTTTCTAAATTAAATTTCCAGCATTTACAAAGTATCTTGGCCTTTCGCTTGATCAGGTGTACCTGCAACGTTACTCTTGACAGTATCAACTTTAATAAGTGCTTTGGGTCTGTGAAAAATATTGTGGTCTCAAGCATCCATTTTTTGCATATAAACATTTTAATAATAGTAAAAAAGAGTGGAGCCTCTTCAACTGTCTCTAGGATTTCCAAAAGTTACTCACTTTTTTTTCTTCTCCCTCATTCGCAGCAGACATGGGACCAGAGCAAGTAGTACAATCAACAAAATTCCAATGCCAATCACACCAATGATTATGAGGTTGCTTGTCTAAAACAAAATAAAATACAAGATCATACGCTTTGTAATTTCGCAAAAAAAACTGAGCTTTACGGTCGAACACACAAACAGAAACACTATACCTGTCTGTATTTTTAATAAAAGACCTGATTCGGTCGTGATGGTATCCGGCCTAGATTGCCATCGAGCCAGCAAAATGGTTTTATAGTTTTAAAATTCAGCCTTCTATTCACTGTAAACGGTGATCTATGCACTTTAAAAGTGAGTTTACATAAGTTTCGAAGTGATGGTGATCCATTTGCCTGAAAATTCCTTTTTTTCTGTAGCTGAGTTATAACATATATAACGAATGAATAAGGTAATTTATCAGTATAAACATAACCACAAGCAGAATAAAATGTCAGATTATGCAAAAGTCTTACATCTAATAAGTAAGCCAAGGCTTGCTTAACATAAGTTATTGTACTTCAACCAGTATTTTTGTGAGATAAGCTGCAAAGAACTCGGACAGATTCCTGTTCATAATATTAGAGGCAATTGGCATTTGTGCAACAAATTAAACACGCAACATTTTGTGACGCTACTGTTAACTAAATTCGAAAAATATTAAGTTGAAGAATAATTAACTCGGGAGCATATTAGTAAATCAGACATTTTGTCTAACAAACCCAATTCATTAACCTATGGATGGATAGGACTACCACATCGCCGTCATTGACCTTGCGTACTTCCTTGAACGATTAATTGTTAACAGATTTTTCTACATTTTAATACAACATTTGAAGCTGTAGTTGCATGTAAACGTGAAAAGAAGTGCCTACGGACCATCGCAACTCTTTTGGGGGATGTCATTCTCGGATCAACAGATAAGCTGACCAAGACATTAAGTACGAAACTCATACTAAAGGTGGCCTTACGCTGACTTTCAGGGTGATACCCAGATCCATTTCCTAGCAGTAACCTTAACAATTAAATTAAATTAACAAATAACAATTAACAATAAAATCTTAACTCTGCCATTACCCTTATCTTACCCTTAATCCAAATGTTAGCCGAAAATTTAAACCCTTCGAAATTCAACAACAGTGCACCTGCATTACGGCAAATTACCCATTCCCGTGTTCTTCGATCAGATGCCGTCATATGGGCCTCCTATAACTATCAAGGTAGCAGAATAAAACTGAAATGTTTGGCTTTCAATATAAAAGTGTTGATCAGAATATTTTTAAATTAATAACCTTTTCAGTCTTCTGTTACTTTCTAAATAATACAAAATATTCAATAATTAGTACAGGAAGGAGTTATTTTTTTAACTGATCAGATGTGTTGTTAATACTATGAGCTGTTCATCCTGATGATCTGCTCAAATTAATTGTTGTCAGCCGCGGACCCCGTTCGTTGCGTAATTTAAAAGGCTGTGCTAGCCATTATCTCTCTTCTTGTCATGAAAAACTCACTTCGTGGTTTTGTCTACATTCTTTTGTCTTATGTGGCGATTTTTATTGTTCAAACATACGCATACTATTATAATGGGATAAGAAGATCCTGCTTCCTTCTGAACTTTGGCCGTCGCTTCTCTAGAATACATTTCAAATAACTACCATGAAACTGCATGTTATAAATAGAGTTCGGATCTCTGAATCAGCAGGTTCCATCTTATTTGGCTCTCAAAACATTTACCACTAATCCAAAAAGCCTTGCTACCCAAAGCGGAGCGAAAATTAAAATTTCGAGATGGTTTTCTTCAAAATATTTAGCTGCTTCCAAGTTCCGTCACTTCAGTGACTTTCAAATGTTCATCGATATTCAAGCTACCTTATATTATTTACAATATCATTGTTGATAACTGTTTTCCTCTTGAACTAATTATAGCCAGGCATGAGAGAGAGCTCCTTCCATTGATACCAAGCTTACACTATATTGAAATGAATTAATTTATCGCTGAGCGTTGAGTGAGGGCCTGTACGAAGGCAACATATTAATTGGAAAGGAATTTTTTCAAAGCTCATGATCTGTTCATTTGTCTCATTTCTTTCCTTATTTGACTACATTTTTCGTTTTCTATGAAAATTTTGAAAAGACATACGTCTTACTGGTAAACAAACCATACTGGCTCGCGTTGATGAAAGTATGTGTTCTTATCTTAACGACCGGTGAGTTTAATTGTATCTCAAATGACTGCATTCTTGTCATATATCCTCCTCCCGTGTCGATGATTGACGGTGAGGAACACATACGAAAGGTCAGTGTTTCAACAGTTGTTGGATCGGATGGTGACTCATCACTTTGCCTTTATTACCGCTCTACTCAGCTTAAACCCGTTTAATTTCATTCCATTAGCACACCTTCTGCGTCTTGCTGTTAGACTTAAAAGTTCCGGTTAATGTGGTCTAAACATTTTCTATCAGGTAGTGTGTTCATTCAACCTTTCAAAGCTTACTCAGTGAATTGTCTTAAACACTTTTATTTAATTTATCTCCACTTCTTTCGACATCGTATAAATTGCACATAAGGCCGGACAATTTATCCTAAGAAGCGATGCTATTGTGAGTTGTCCAGCCCCGAACTGTGTAGGCAAGTGTTTTCGTGCCTGTGGGTATGCATTTTGTGAGTACTCCTCTACTTTGTGCGCCTTTCCTTACCATCTCCTTCTGAAGGAATCACCCGAGTGCAGCGCTCAAAACTGGATTTTATTTTGGCTTGTAGATAATTTATCTTTCAACATTTTTTCCAGCTTAGACATTTATGCTTATAACTAATCACTGCGTATAAATTCAGGGGTTCCCGTGTCGCACAATC
>WEDG01003173.1:0-61217 GCA_017591395.1 Schistocephalus solidus
AAAGCCATTTAATGCAGGACATGGAGTCAGGTGATTCGGACATGAACATTCAACAACCTGGTTCAGAAATCTATGAGGCCAACCGGATCGCCACCACCAAGGTCAAAAGAGCGGTGTGAAATTCACCAGTGCCCCGGACCAACACCGTCGATGCCCAGGCCCTTAAAACATGCCGCGCTGTCAACGCATCTTCAGCGTGCGAATCGGCCAGAACAGGAATTCAAGTGACCCGGACAAGACTTTTGAGGGTCAGACCTTAAATTTCAATGAACATCTAGGTCGAAGACTATGAACCACTGTGGAATAACAAAACTCTGCCCATTCTACCAAACAAGCAGTACTACAAGTAGCATAAAATGTATATGGCAAGGATGGTATACCGTACTTCCCACATAGGTACTAGCTTAACACCCAGACACTCGTTTCACCGATGTTTCTGCTACTGCATGACACCGCACTGAGAGTTTCAGCTCCTTAGTGCGTCCCCCAGCGTTCTTAAAGTGGTTTTTGATATACGTATGCCAGAGACTAATTGGGAAAATAAACCCTGAAATTACTTAGTGCAAGACAGGGATTCAAATGATCCGGACAAGACTTTTGTGAGTCAGACCTTAAATGTCAATGAAAATCTAGGTCGAAGACTATGAACCACTGTGGAATATCCACATATGACAGCCTGATGACGGAATAATCAGACGTAGGCATATCCTCAAAAACCAATGATTGGGGAAGCTGTCCAAAATGCATCAGAGGCTAACCAAACTAACCTGATACAGCGGAGCAATAAGCGGGATGTGAGGGTAAGAGTGGCAGAGGTATTCAATTGCTCCTTGGTTAATACCGGTGAGACTAAACGAATTGCGGTGCAGGCCCCTGGTTCGGTCATGTTAACAAGCGTTGGGATAAACATGAGAAAAAGCAAGGACATGATTCCACGCAGAGTTGTTAACTTCATCTGAGGCTCATCAAATTACCATGATGCAGTGGAGCAGAAATTGGGGTGTGGGGTAAGAGAGGCAGGGGTCTTCAACGTTTTGGATTTCATCACAACTGGAATATGGAATTTTGTAGACAACACTTTTTCTATCTAAACAGCCAACCCTGTCCTTAGGGTGTACAAGCTGTGAGCGTAAGGTAGATGTGGGTTTGTGTGCTACGTGTATCTGGTGTTTTCTCAGCTGTCTTTAGATATGTAGGTTACGTATGGGAGAGCTCGCCTGGTCATTTTTTGGGTGCCGGGGTGGCCGTGATGTTTTAAATAACTTTTTTTTGAATTTTTGACGCTTTAGGCCAAAGTCACGCAGGTATCCATTTTTGGAAAATAATTTATTGAGGTATTTTATTTCTGCCTGATAAATTTCGTCATTAGAGCAATGTTTTTGATCGATTTATGCGACTGTAGACAGAAATCCTTTTGCGGGAGACGAGATGGTTACTTTCGAAGTGTAGGACAACCTCCCAATATGTTCCTTGCGGAAAACCGATGTTTGCAATGATCCATCAGTTTTTCGATTTACGAGGAGATCCAGTAATGGGAGTTGTCCATCAGCCTCTGTGTCGATCGTGAATTAAATTCCAGGAAATGTAGGATTCATCTTATTGTGGAGGCGTTCTAAGTCTTTTCTCTTGACGATGACAAATGTATCGCCTACATAGCGCATTCATATATTTGGCTTAACGGTAGTAAGAGCTGTCGATTCAAATTTCTGCATTATGGCTTTGGTCAGAAAACCGGATATGCGTTACCCTAAAGGAGCACCTTTCAGTTGTTGATAACATTCACGGAGAAAGAAAAGTTGATTTCTAGATAAGGAGTAAGGAGTCCGCAGGCACGTCAGCTATGTAGGCCTGAAGTAGTTCTTCAGAGTGAGAACACATCGAATGAAACCAGTGTTTCGTCAGGTGTAACTTTGACTCCTTTAAGTTTGTCTAGAAAAATTTTTGAATCAATAAAGTACTTGGAATACTTTGTAAGTGGATATAGTAAGCGAAATAGCCACGTTCATATTTTCTAGATGGGTGCACCGATTAAGGAGACTATCGGTCGCCGTGGCGTTACAGTTTTGTGAATTTTTGGAAGACCATATATTTTGGAAATGGTGGGTTCTTCCTGTATCAAAGATTTAACAAGAACTCTTGAGCTTAATTTCTTTCCCGTAAGGCATTTCGATGTTTCCTTTTGAGTGCATGAGTTTTGTGATTTTTTGGGGTCCGTAGGTAGAGGTTTGTATGTTTAATCTTCTTTGAAGTGTGACGACATCTTCTCTGTGTAGTCTGCTTTGATTTTGATGGTGATGACACCTCCTTTGGCAGCTGGTAGAAAAATGCAGTTCTTATCTTGTTTAAGTGCATCTAGTGCTCTTCTGTCCTCGTAAGCATCCTGAATTATGTTCCTTAAGCAGATCGATGAACACCACACTTGCATAGTTCATATTCCCGATCAGAACCGACAATACAACGCGCCCGTGGCTCAATGATCGGATTTTACACTTAATAACCAAAGGTAGCGGGTTCGAATCTCGGGTGATCCAGAACTGGGATTGGGTATGACTGGTTGATGACGGCTAATAAGCCAGTAATTGACATTCCGGTCTCCATTTTTCTTTGTCGGTTCCATATTATCAATATATTTTTTATATTCGCCAGTGGCACTGAAAGGCAGGTTTACCTAGGGTCTGTCTAACTGGTTTACTAGACATTTTGAAGACGTTGATGGCATGCTTCGAACCCACAGTCTTATCTACCACACACTTCCGGTAGAAACACCGTGACGTCGCAATAGCCCCCGACGAGATAATGGTATTCTTTGTCATCATCTTTCTGTTCCCATCCCTCCCAAATAATTCACCCCCAGAGTCGTTGATTAACTTCTGGACAGAAGGTACAACAAAGAGCTAAAACCTTTTAATATGAAGCCTGCGATGGAGTTACTGAACTACTGCCTACGCACGTACTTCACGTGTAATGGCCGTATGTATGAGCGAATCCACGGAGGCGAGATGGGATCACCGATTTCCGACTGCCTGGCGGAAGCCGTCTTGCAAAAACTGGAAGCTCGGATCTTTCAGTTCTACAAACCAAAATTCTGGATACGCTACGTAGACAACTCCTTTGTCATCCTACAACGGAACACCGAAGAGAACTTTAAAAGGGATTTGAAGTCGAGCTTTTCACAGATTTTATTAGCAATAGAGGAAGAAGAGGACCGAACGCTGCCTTTTCTCGATGTCCAGGTCTCGAGGCAAGAGGATGGAACCATCCAGGATGGCTTGTTTCGAAAGTTGTCCAACGTGGAGAAAATACTTTACTTTGATGCAGTTGCGTCCGGTCCCTTTATCGCCGCATCCAGACACACTGTAGCACAGAGGCTGACAACCTGTGAGAATGTAAAACTATATGTCGCCCCTTGCTCGACAATTGATATTCTCTAACTTAATAAACAACTGCTTGTACCAAAACCACACGAAGACTGAATGTGAGGTAAAACAAAGACCTGAAAACTTCCGTGTCTTGCGCTGCGCGAGGAACGTCTTTGAAGCCACCGAGCGCGTGTTAAGACCGCTAAGCATGGGCGTTGGACAGCGTCCGCCGCTTACTAATGCAATCAAAGGCTCGACTACCACCCCGGGGTCAGGCGTTATTAACCGCGTCATCAAGACTGTCCGGCCAAATACTGTGACCAGACCAACAAACAACTGAGTAGGCGCATGCACTAGCATACTTTGGCAGTACAATTAAAGGATGTACGGTCACAGGTCACAATTCAAATCCTAGAAAACTACAGGAGCATTCACCACGTATACGAGTCAAAAGGAGCGACCAAATGCTTTCTGTGTGGTGCTACCGCTAACTGACAGTTCGACCGTCGATTTCGACGAGGTCCACCGTATGCTCCACACCAGGTGGTGCAGGGACGGTGACTTGCGCGTGAATTAGTTTAAAGTGATAGTAGCCTTGCGCTGCAGCTACCGCACTCTCTCCTCCTCCCCCACCTGAGCCCGGTGTCAAGACAGAGTCAAGAAGACCGGAGATGGGAGAGGGCGCAGGTGGCTGGCGCGGCCGGAGCCGCCCCTGGGCGTGCCACCACACCTGGCTCGGATCCCACGGTGTGGGGTGCCATAAAGGCCACATTAAGAAGGAGCCATTGCAACCCTGACTCTCAGTCCGCCAGTCAGCCACACCACACAAAACACACATTGGGCTGGCCACGCGGTCCGAGTTATCCCGTCAGTTGGCAACCTTCAAGCCACGGCTTTTACAGCGCACCGTGATAGTTTCAAGCGCGTCAGATTGTTTTATAGTGAGGAATATGCACTGAGCTGTCGACCTCACTCTCCCCCACCCACAGTCAGACTACTGTCCGAGCCGGTCAGTTGCCTGATGTGGGAGTGAGCGCATTAGCTGACGGATCGGCGTACCCGTCTTCGCGCGCCACAGCACGACCTGGCCCCATAACGCACACACCAGGATTCACAAACTCAGGGGATTTGGAGCAGCCATCGCCGTCTGACTCCCCAGTCCACTGGTCAGCCACTCGACACACACAGCACATACACTGAGCCGACGGCGTGGTCTAGTGGAAAGCGTCAGATTGGCAGACTTCCCAGCCACGGTTTCTAGGAAACCGTGATATACCTCTGGTAAATGGTGATTGTGAGGGGTTAGTCGATGTATTGGTGTAGGTAGTGTGTGCTGATGTAGCTTAGCCTCCGGTGGTTTACCGGGAGTTGTCGTGAAGTGCATGTGTCCTAGAGCCCATGCGGTGTGTAAATGTGCGGGAGCAAGGAGGTCAGTGAAGGTGGGCGCGTCGACTATATGTCGGAGCCTCAGGCACTGGTTCACCAGCCTCCGTGCGATGGATTCACGCAGGTGACCGGCCAGGCCGATGCGTGAGTTGAAGTTGCGGGCGCAGTGTGGGCAGGAGAAATCGGTAGAGGCTGGGGCGATGTCATTCATGGTAGTAGGGGGTGGCAGGGGCGCTAAGAATGGCAGGAGCGGAGGGTGTGAATGGTGTATCGGTGTTGTCGGCATTGTGGTGAATTCCGCTGTCATGGATGCGCATGTGACCGAATAGGCCCATGCGATGAGTGAATGCGCGAGTACAGTGAGGGGCAGTGGAGGCGACGATCTCTGCTGTGTGATGGTGTTCCAGGCACTGGCTCACCGGTCTCTGTACGATGTATTCGCAAGTGACCGACCAGGCCGATGCGTGAGGTGAATGTGCGGTCGCATTGAGTACAACAGGAGAATTCCCCATCGCTGATGGTGGTTGTGGTAGTAGTATTGAAGGCGAGAGGCAATGGTGGTTGCGGTGGTGGGGGGTAACAGGCGATGAGTAGATGGATGTGGTCTCTATGATGTTGGGAGTAATGGAATTGATGTCAGGAGTGAGGGTGGGGAGTCAGAATGAGGGTTGGCAGAATTTGACGTAGAAATTGGAATTGTGGGATTGTTGGTGCATTGCGTCCGAAGATGTCCGACCAGGCCGATTCGCGCGCGGAAGATGCGTTGACAGCGCGGGCATGTTGGCAGGGCCTGGGCATTGGCGGTGTTGGTGCGGGGCGCTGGTGACTTTCGTGCCGCTCTTTTTGGCCTTGGCGGCGGCGATCCGGTTGGCCTCGTAGATTGCTGAACCAGTCTTCACTGATCTTCTCCATGCCGGTCTTTCCTGGGCGAGGTCTTCCCAGGTCGCCGGGGATTGATTTGCAGTTGCTTCAGCGATTTCTTCAAAGTGTCCTTGTAGCGTCGTTTTTGAGCCCCCTGCCGACGAGAACCCGTAGCGACATCTCCGTAGAAAAGTCGTTTGGGTAATCGCTCGTCGTCCATTCTTACCAAGTGACCGCTCCATCGCAGCTGCACTTGCCTCAGCATGGCATGGATGCTGAGGATTCGGTCCGCTCAGGACTTCCGTGTCCGGTATCCTGTCTTTGCCATGTCAGCTTCAGTATTCTGCGGAGGCAGCTGAGATGAAAGTGATTCAGCTTCCTGGCTTTGGTTCGAGTAGACGGTCAGGTTTCCGCTCCGTAAAGGAGTGTCGTCAAGACGACGGCCTTGTACATCTTCAGTTTGGTGTTCAGGGTGAATACCGTGGCGATTCCACACGGAGGCCTGCAGCCGGCCGAAGGCCTGACTAGCTTTGGAAATCCGTTGGGCAACCTCGTCATCGATTCTCGTGTTGCGCGAAATCGTGCTTCCTAGATAAGCGAAAGGTCTCCCACGTTTTTGAGTTGAGCACCGTTGACATTGATTCGAGGAGCATTGTATTCCGCGCTGGGTGGCGGCTGGTGCATGACAACCGTTTTGGCTGTACTGATTGTTAATCCAAAAATCGGCGCAGCCTTCGGCGAAAGAGGTCCATGCTCCTTTGCATGTCCTCCTCCGTCACGGTGTTAAGGGCGCAGTCGTCCGCGAAGAGCAAGTCATGGACTGTAGTCGTAGACACGCGCGTTGGAGCCTGCATACGCCGACTGTTGAGAAGGCGCCCGTCAGTTCTGTAGGCGATGCGAATACCAGGCTGCTCATCACGGTAGGCGTCCATCAGCATAGCCGAGAACATGAGACTGAAGAGGGTGGGGCCAGTACGCAGCCCTGCTTCACTCCGTTGGTCACTGCGAATGCTTCGGATACCGTCCCGTTGTCAGTGACGCGCCGTCATCCCGTCATGAAGCTGACGCACCATGTGCGTGAACCGCTCCAGGACAACCAAATTTCTGCATGACTTTCCACGGTCCGTCACGATTCACCGTGTCAAAGGCTTTCGTTAGATCCACGAAGGTAGTAAGGTGAGTTCGCATCTCCTGACACTTCTCTTGTAGCTGGCGGGCGGCGAAGATCATATCGGTTGTCCCGCGGTGTCGGCGGAAGCCACATTGGCTTTCAGGGCAGGCCCTGCTCTAGATGACCGTGAAAGACGATTGAGAAGGATACGGGCGAAGATCTTCCCCGCGATGTTGAGCAACGAGATGCCTCTGTGATTATCACAGAGTTGCCGGTTCCCCTTCCGTTTTGTAGAGATGGACGATGGTCGCGTCTTTGAAATCCTGAGGAACTTGTCCTTGGCGCCACATCTCCTGGAAGAGTGTTGTGAGTTCTGCCATCAGCCGGGGCCCACCGTGCTTGTAGACTTCCGGTGGGATTGCGTCGGATCCCAGTGCTTTACCGCTGGAAATCTGCTGCACGGCCCGGATGGTTTCTGGTAGGGAAGGCGGCAGATCCAGGTCATTGTTCGTGTCCACTTGAGGGGAGCCGGTCAATGCAGCATCGGAGATGGCTGATGAGCAATTAAGGACACTTCTAAAGTGCTCGGCCCAGCGCTTCAGAATTTGCGATTTCTCTGTCAGCAGTGTTGTCCCATCAGAGCTGAGCAGCGGTGCGGGACCCCTTGATACACGGGCCGTAGATGGCCTTGATGGCTTTGAAAAAGTTTTTCATTTCATTGCGGTCCGCATACCCTGGATTTCTTCAGCCTTTCGGATCATCCAGGCATCCTGCATCTCCCGCAGCCGTTGTTGTACAAAGGCGCCGGCATCTGAAAAAAGGCTGCTTTGGTGGCGTCAGTCCGAAGGTCCATGTAGGCTTTGTGTAGTCTATTCGTCTCCGCGAGTAAGTTGCTGATGTCGGCGTCATTGTCGTCAAACCAGTCCTGGTGTCGACGGTGTGCGCGTCCGGGAGTACATCGAGGGCGGTGGACTGGATGACATTTCGCAGTTGACACCATCGTGTCTCCACGGTATCGTTATCATCTGGAGCATGCAGGTCCTCCAGTTTCTCGGTTATTTGGTTGCTGAAAATCAAAACGGTGAGCAGGCAAATTTAATAAAAGAGTATTTAACTTACATGGCGGCCTCTTACCTTGGGGCCTTCGTCGGAGTTGCAGTCGGAGCCTCATCTGAGAAATGACGAGGCGGTGATCTGTCCAACCATCGGCATCGCGGATCGCCTTGGTTACCAGCGTCCTGTCGATCTCGCCTCCGGACGAGAACATAGTCCAGCAGATGCCAGCGCCGCGACCGAGGGTGCATCCACGTGGCCTTCTCCCGCGTCGGAAGGCGGAAGAAGGTGTTGGACAGCAGGAGACGGTGTTCCGCACGTGCGCAGAAGAAGGAGGCCGTTAGCGTTGCAGCTACCCAGACCGTGGGGACCCAGCACTCCCTGCCAGGCAGCGTGGTCCGTCCCGACGCGGGCATTGAAGTCACCAAGGACAATTAACTTGTCCTCTTTCGGCACAGTCGCCAGCAAGGCGTGCAGGTCCTCGAAGAATTGGTCCTTCGCCGCATCAGAGCTCGTCATTGGGGGAGCGTAGGCGCTGATGATGGTGGCGAACTGGTCTCCCCGAAGAGGCAGGCGGAGGCTCATCAGGCGATCATTGATACCCTGCGGCAGACAGGGCGGGCGTCCCACGATGTCGTTACGGATGGCAAAGGCAACACCAGCGTCGCGCTCACCTTTGGCCGGCCGCTCCAGAAGAAGGTGTAGCTGGCCCCCACCTCCTCCAGCTGACCCTGCTCAGAGAATCGGGTCTCGCTGAGAGCAGCAATGTCCACCTTGTAGCGCGCGCCAGTTCCCGAGCGACTAGCGCCGTCCGCCGTTCCGGCCGGTTGCTCCTAGGATTGTCTAAAGGGAACGAGCATTCCAGGCTGCTGGTGTGAGTGGACTCACCCGAGCAGCCTGGAGAGTATGGCGAGAGGGATGAGGACGGGGGTATTGTTGTTTGTTTGAGTTTTACGACCGCGTAGTTTGCGATCTGCGAGCCGCGGCCGGCTGCAGAAGACGTGAGAACCAGCATAGGGCGCATTTTTCTAGCCCCTTCCTCCGCGAGGAGGCAAGCAGTGCTATCCCTAAATAGGGCTGTCGGACATCCCAGACGGCTGCCGAACTCCACTATGGGTCACGGTTTTGGTTTAGTGGAAGAACGACCCGGAGTTAGTCTGGGCCTCCTACGGGTTGCTGTCGCCCCCACCGTAGGACTTTTTTGAGAGGGGGGAGAGATGGGAAGTTCGGGAGTCAGATATACCGGGTGTGGAGGCACACAACACCGGAGACCCTCACCTGGTTTTAGCCCGCCGGTCGTGACGGTTGCCCGGGGTGTGGCCGCTGGGAAGAACAACTTCGAGGAGCCACAGGTGAGAGTTGGGTACCAGTTAGAGGCGGCCACAGGAGCATTCACCACCTGGCATGGGACCCGGTTATTGTGCTTCCACCGAGTTTCCGAATAAAATTTATTTAGACCTTTTTAACTTGAAAATGGCTAGCTTTCATTATTAACCCAAAGATATGTCAGTTATATTCAAGATTGCGATGAACAACCATTCGATGAGGGCTTGCTTTCATTTCAAGAAAATATAAGTTATAAGAAATGAAGCCACAAATATAGGTATCTTTGGCCCTATCTCTATCGGCGTGAGGTGAGAGATCTAAATTATTGATCTAGCTTCAACCTATGTACTTGATGACGAAATATTCAGGCATAGGCGTATCCTCAAAAATCAATGGTTGGGGTAGCCATTCAGGTCCAAAATGTATGTATGGACATTTAGAAGTAGAGAATTATATATGTCATGTTGAGCTCCAAGCGCAAGGAACAAACAAGTCAGCATGGATTTGTTCCAAGCAAATTTGTGCCGCAGATTTACAGAATTAAAGCGAGCATTGAGATTATAAGTGTGAATGAGATTGCGTGTTTAGCTGCAGATGAAGTATTATTCATGCAAAGAAATATACAAGAGTACCTAACACGGTAACCTGTACGACACCGCGTACAATAGAACTGCCATTTAAAATTGAGGGCCTCACAACGACCATGAGTTTCCGGTTAGATACTATGACGCAATTAAGTCAATACGAGAACTGCGAAGTCATAGAACCTCCAGGTTAAATAAAGAGTTGCCTATGTGGCAATTTAAAGAAGGCCTTACGTCGCTCGAAATAACTAACGATCACTAAGAGGTGATCATTACGAAGAGAATTGAGCAGATTTAGAAAATAAATCTAACATGTTGCCTTAGAGCGATCAGGTTAAAAGCACTCTTGCGAACGCCAAGTTGATTGCTTAGGCAAAAATATTAAATTTTATTATCAATTATTTTAAATAGCCCTAATAGCAAGGCAACGCGATTCGAGCTCGTATTTTCGTGGCCTTTCATGCTCATGGTTTTATTGGTTGTCAGTTGCGTTGCGCGAACGTTGCCAAGGCCGCAAAAGACAGCGTGCATTTTTATCGGTTTATCGATTGGACGGGTGATTACTTGTGCTCACACAGCCGTGGGCGTCATTTCCTGCTGTGACACTCTGTCGAGTGTACGTTAGCGCTGACTGACTTTGTGTACGTTTATAGACTTTTCCAATCGAACATGTAGACATCATGTACAGCGCAAATTCAGGGATATTTTAAGAATTATTACCGAAATGTGAGAAAGATACCTGTCGAACTCCGCCTTTCAGTGCTCGGAAAGCTGGTTCTCTGATATGGAGTCTTCGTCACCTGACGACGACAAAACCAATTCGTCATTGGAGGCTAGCCTACGTTTTCGTGACGACATGCGAAAGTGGGCAGTTCACTCACAATTACCGCACATGCATCTGAACCATCTTTCAAAGTTGATCAACTCGTACGGACCCGTCATCGGACGTCCTATAGGGTGCTTTATGGACACCTCGATGGGTTTTAACATCCGAACGAACGAAAAACTTAAGAACTGGAATAAAAATATGAATCTCCAATAATCCGGAGAAAAATATCATGGCTGTTTTAAGGGAGATCGGGATTTTACCGGTTTCAAATGCATACGAATTACTAGGTTTGCTTTTATCTGTCTGAGTACCCACTACAATCTCAGAAGCATCTCAATGTGTGGGTTGCGATGCAGTGAATTATGACTTGGATAACAGTAAGATCAGGAATGTGCCCATGAATCCTCTGCTGAAGGCAGTCCTGACTTCAACGCACGCTGATTAAAGCGGGGACACATTATGGTAAATAACGGTACATGAGTTACCTTATTTGCGCATTTAAATGTAAATGGTGAGAAACCTCTTGTACAAGGGTTTTCCACTCTGCAACTGCCATCATGTTCCAAACAGTATTAAGTTGAGTGTGAGGAGACAAACTCGAGGCTAGGGGCCATAGCATAACACCGTAGCAGGAGAATGAAGTTCAACTAGATTAAAGAGGAGGTCAATGTACAGTTAAACGAGCGCAGAACTGTTAATTCAAAGTATGACTCCATAAATCACCTAATCGAATTCACTGAACGATGGGACACGAAGGACTGATATCATGGAATCTGCCAAGCCTACCACAAACATGATCATGATTTCGGAGATTGTGTCGGGTGGCAACTTTTCATCATATTCTCGTATTAGGGGTTCTTGCTCATCGTAACTCTCACCGTTCAGCGTTCACTCTCCACCAATCCTGCAACTTAAAATTCCCCCAGCTTTTGATTCGTGGACAGTGAAGGGAGGCAGAGAATGATTACATAGTTAGTACTTTCCTTATCCCTTCTTTTCTTGTTCGATTGTAGCCAATTATGTCCGATGACGAACAGTATAATGGGCGTCCCAAACGGATTACGAAATGTGTAATAGACCCAAACGTGTACGTTACAGAGATGCCATTCCTGTCATCCTCATCGGTATGCCGAACAATCACCCAAGTTACCGCTGTTTTACGACAATTTATCGGGAGGAAGAGATTCAAGTAGAACACTGCCTATTGTACAGTCTCCCTCATATACGGCTAAGCCACTACCTTTAAAAGACAATTTTCATAGACGGCATTCAGTGCCCCCGAGAAAGGTGACGTGGTCACTGAACCACACGTCAAAGGCATTCACCACTTAATGCATGCCATCGATGGTACAGGCAATGCCATATGCAAGAAATGCGGCATTTGCAGGACCTAAATGTAGAGGTGGCTGCTTTGCGGTGACGTCTAGAGGAGCATTTGGGGAGCTGCGCCACACATGCACCCTAGCCGTCTTCAAGAGCTCACATAGTTAAACCACTGTTGACCCTTGATGAAGACGACGCCTTAACCGAAGACTTCGTGGAAAATTCATTCACGGAGCAATTAGTAGGTAGCCTCCGCATTATTAACTATCTTACTAGGTTATCTTTTTGGCCTCCCTAGGTGTTGACTGTGTAAGCAATTATGCTGATCGCATATTTTCGCCCCTTTTCGCCGATAAGGTGCACTACCACTTAACTTTCGACGGTACGCACCAGGACAAAAAGGCTGGTTTGCTTCCACTCTGTACGCTGTTTTTTGGGGTAAGAAAACGCTCATTAATTACGCAATCATGTGTACCGCAGAAGTTTTTAAGAATAAACCAAAAAAAGCCGACAAATTGGAACTGGAAAGGGCTTTCAAGAATGCCTTTAAGAAGGCATAAGATCGGCTTCACAAAAGGGGCCTAAAGGCTGCCCTCAGCGAGAGTCTTGATGGTACAAAATTTGCGTGCATTACAAAATGCAGCTGATTATGATGCTTTTGCAATAAGCATTTCAAAGCTCATTGTTTACTCACCCACAGAATAAATTCAATGCCTTTTCATTTTATAGAGGAGACCCAATGAACCGGTGGATGGATTGCCGGGTCCGTCGATACAGGATTAGTCCAGCGACATCATAATCGGCCACTACTGATGTATCACTAATTATTGTTTTATTAACGGCACAATTTTATACAATTAATATGGCTTCCGTTTGCATCCATTCAAGCCATTCCTACGATGTACACACTCACACATGAAATAGGATATGTGAAGATGAAATTTGCAAAGTATTCTTACTGTAGAAAATATTTTAATAACATTGTACAGGCGCAGGATAAATTTTTCATTGGTTGTCCACGTGGCTGATGTTATCCGGTGGTGGTTCCTAAAAAAATTAATATGTTGGTTACCGTGGTGAACATTATGAAAAAGAGTTATAAATCACAAAGTCGGGATTAAAATACATATCACTAAGTTAAAAACGTTAAAACATGAAATGCGTTAAGTGTAAAGACATTGAGATAATTACCATGTCTTTGGACGCAGGCTGTGTTGCGCAAATTGGACCACTGGTGGGACATTCCGGAAGCTGAATAAGTATGGTGGATTAATTCAAACCCAGGCGCATAAATTGCTGGACACAGTTAGAAGACTTTGATAGATGGCGTTAGGAGGGAATTGGCCCAGTTATTATACTCTAACCTAGCTAAGACGAATAAAAATTGCCGAAAAAACAGACTCCGTCACTGACTACAAAACAACATCAGTGCAAACCAGCCTGTCAGAACACTTCGACCTGAACTTGTGTTTTTGATTTTCCCGTATTATAAGTGACCATACATGCTAGAACTTAAAGAGACGCCTGCCAGAACGAAATGCGAGAAACAAGGACAAATCGATAGCTTGACCATCGCAAATGACATGGTCCACTATGTAGCCCACTGCATGGCGAGCGCATGGACGGTGACCTTGCGCGTGGATTAGTTTATAATGATTGTAAACGCGTGAAGAATCTACCGCGCTCTCTCCTCTCTCAGACGTCTGAACCCGGTGTCAAGGTAGAGTCAGACGGAACGGAAGCGAGATCAGCCGCAGTGGTTGACAAAGCTAAACACTGGCTACACTTTCCACACACGCCTGGCCTACGCACGATGGTCCAGGTTTCCAAACAAACAAAGGAATGGCTGCTCGGACCTCAAAAGAGTGGTAATTCGATAGAACTTGCATTAAAGAGTAGCCACTACAGCCTGACCCTTCGTCCAGAGGTCAGGAGTGATATCAGGGGTGATATCGTCAGTTGCCAACTTTTCAAGCCATGGTTTTTGGCGCCCCGTGACAGGTTAACAGTTAGCATCCTTGATGGTTACGCTTATAGCTCGTCGAAACGCATTGTGATCACACCTGCGGTGGTGAAAACTAGCCCCCGTCGTTACATGATTTCTCCTACGATGACGAGCGTTTTGAACCCTCATACGCTCTCATCAGCATGGCTTTCCTACCTAAAGGCGTATGTTTTTCTCCCAGGAGCGACAGTTATTTTCTCCCTAAAAACACACAAACCCCATTCAGCATATGTCATTTTCCATAAAAATGCCCAAGGAGCTTTTCTCTGTCTGCTCTTTTATATATTTTCTTGACCACACTGATTTGTGTCATTTGTCATTGCCAAGAACCTGACCTACTATGCATAACTTAACTGTACATGACTTCGAACTCGTTTTAATTTCTTTTTTACAATGACCGTGCCCTTCCGGGTACTCAAATAAAGCATTTAACGATCTATCTAACTGTAAATGAGCCTGACTGAGCACAACGATTTTATATGCGCTGAAACTGGGACTATTGAAACTTCGATAGCACTTCGCAGTTACTATCTCTGACGTTATCACTGGAACCGTATTCAGAAAATTAATAAATTTTCCTTGTGGAAATTTCTCAGTAATCATATTCAAGTAAATTTTGTTTTTCAACAAATTCTAACGGATAACGGAGCCGATTCACGCGCAAGTAACAGCCTCCGAAAACAAACCGTCAAATCCATACACTATCGAAAGTTATTCAGAATCTTCGAGACCTATAAGCGGCTGAGTCATTTCTTTATATACTGAATACATTTGAGCAAGTTTTATGAATTAACGATAAAACAACCATAATTGATGGACTGTCTGCTGTTTGATCGTAATAGCCAGCAAAGCTGTGGGACTTCGTTAGAAGGCAAGCCTGATAAGATTTTACTGGCCCAACTCCTTGTGCATGTTGTAACGCTGAGCCTATTGCAGCTGCTTGCACGTACGCCTCAGTGTCGGCCAATCCCGCCCGTCCAAACCGGCAAATCATCTTCAAGGCTGACTCACACATGGCATCGCCACTGTCTCACACGTGGTAAGTCGTAACCACGGTGCCGGACCTGCCTTCTTTCAGCTGCCAACTTCTTCCAACCTTTTTCTCCGATAATTCTGTACAGAATACATTATACCTCTGAACTGGCGTCTCATTTCTCCTCTTCGCGTATGTTAGTGGACCAGGAGGTCATAGCGGCCAGGATTTATGTTCTCTTAGTGCCTGCGGCCCACAATCGGCTAAACACGCCAACATCGTAATTGTCACAAAAAGTGCGGGGTACGCGTTCGATCCTGGTGTTGGCTGCACCTATTACTGATCGAAGTCCAGAAAATTGAAAAACGAGCTTGCAAGAATCAATTACAGTCTGACATGAAGACCGTGTCACAGAGATTTCACGTGATTTTATGATCTCCTAAATCAGATGCTCCAGCCGAAATTGGAAATAAAAGTGCTGTAAGCATTCCGCATCGGAAAAAGAGTGAAGGTAACACAGAAAAACTGCGACCGGCACCTCTCGAAAAGTGTGCTAGAGTGTAAAGAAAAATATCAAGGTGATCTTATCCAAAAAAGCAAAACTCCGGCACTCGCATAATCAGTTTTTTTCCACTGAACTGCTCTCCAGCGAAATGGCTGACCTGCCGAGAACTAGTTTTCGAATTACAATAAAGGCTAGTGACCAAAATTTGGCTACCTTCAAGCGGAAGGTATTTCAACAAAAGATGACGTTTTATTTGAATCAGCCATTTTTGGGGGGTCTCGAACAGGGGGCATCGCGCAGGTCACGTGGATCATCACCGAAGTGCGGAAAATGCAGCCAGACACTCCCTTGCTGATTGCAGGTTCCGCCGAGCGATTTCAAAGGCAGCAATATCTGCCCAGATCATCCTCGGTCCGTTGCGGTTCAAACCAGGGGAGATCGCATGGACTATGGCCGCAAGGTTCGGCTGATGCGAACACTCACGGTATCACCAATGTGTGCAGATAGTTAAACAGGGAAGACCTAGGGGACCTCCGCATGGGAATTATGGGAGAGTGCGAGCCCTCGTATGAAAAATAATAAACAAATGTTACTAAACTAAAGCTAGAAGTATTCTTAATATTTTTTTTTTCTGACGTCGCCCTTCAGCCTTCACTTCGTGTTGTTGCTCACACCATTATACCGATCTCACTTTCGCTCGAAAGTTTCCATCGATTCCAACATAACAACATCCAGAGGAAGATTATTCAAACCTTCGACCACTCTTTAGGAGAATAAGTACTTCCGAGTATCTAGCCTACCTCCAGTCACACGTTATTTGAGAGGATGACCTCTCAAGTTCGCTGTTGTTGCTAACTAGAAGAAATCACCTGGGAGAAGACAACAGTCCTGATTGCCTAATATTAGTAGTTGTATTAGTAGTAGTAGTAATAATATTTGATGTAGTAGTAGTTGTATTCGTAGACGCATTAGCAGTACTAGTAATTGTCTCGTCCACCTGCATTTCTATAACCTTGGCACCTACCTGGCCCACGGCGCTGATGGGTTCACTAGTTGACACATTGCGATAAATTGCGTACCCCTGCATTGCAGTATTGCGATGCACCCCTACCAGTGCGGAATGTTTACCAGTTTCAAATGCATACGAATTACTAGGTTTGCTTATATCTATATGAATAACTGCAGGGTTAAAATTAATGGTAGTGAGTAATGCATTGTACGAGGGAGGCATTGAGGGGATGGGATAGGCTTGAAAGGCAAAATGCTTGTCAACGAATTAATTTAAGAGCTCTGCTTTGCCGAAATCCCCTGTAATGAAATTACTGCTGCAATTAAGCATGGGTGGAATAATTTTGTTGGACTTTGCGGTCGATCTGTGACGAAAGGCCTGAGCAACAGAGCCGGACGATTTGCATTAGTAGGGGCTAGTGATTACCCACGCCTATCTCACTAGAGCCTCCATTTGACGCCATTTCAAATATTTGAGCGATTTCTGAGTAAAACGATAGTGGGTTAAGGGTTGCCTCCTCAAGCTGTTTCTGTAATTTTTTAACTGTTTTGAAGAGGGTGTAGGACAGTGGAAGGAGAAGCATTAGATTTCAAAACTATCCACAGAATGAAATCGAGGACGTTTTGCTAGTAAGTACAATATATCATGGAAAATTTTAAAGGGTGAAGATTAACGTGCTTCGGAATCTGTTCTTGCGTCTTTACTCTACGTCGTTTGTGTTAATGGCAGCCTGCAAGAACTGAACTGCTGTAATTGTCAAATGAATATATGCTCTGACAAAACATAAGGAACCAATCGACCAAAAAATCTTCCAAAAGAACCTGCACAGCGGGTTAATAGGGTCCGAGAGATGACTTGGGGACTCCAATGCTCAAACGTGCGCCGTCCTTAACCTGAGTTCAACTAACTACCCTAAAACTGACAGCATGTGGGCATATTTGCACCTGAAAGGCACCTAAATTTCCATAGGCTCTTCGCAGAATCACCTTGGTATTTGGATACAGAACATTCTGAGATAATAATTGCAGGGCGATCAAATATGCGTTTGTATCTTTGGACAAAGTTCACCTAGGCAAAGCTCACTCCACATTTCACTGACCTCACCTGCAATAAAGCATACATTGGTGGTGGCCATGACTCACCGAAGACAAAATGTCTCCAGCTTGTTCATCCTCAAGCAGCAAAGCTAGTAAGAAGTCTAAAATATCCCTGTTATACAGAAAGACTTGAATGCCTTAATTTATTCCCTGTGTGATACAGGCAGAAAATACACTAGCTTATATAAATAAATAAATAACTTGTATATTTATACAAAAAAAGATATGGGCTTGGGTGACGGCTTCGCTTAATAGGCATGTTGAGTAACATCTTAAGCCTTATCTTCGTGGACACGCATCTCCGCTTCGCAGGATAATATCCAGAAGCGTATAATCTGGGATTGGATATGAATGGCTGAAGACGACCACTTAGTTAACAATGGTCATTCCAGTCTTCCGGATCTTTGACGAGAATTGAATACTGTCCATACGTGTCAAGTTTTTATTTTTAAGACCAACCCAGTCAAGAAGGAAATGTAGATAGCAGTTAACTTTATTAAATTATATATTATTCGTATGACTGCAAACAAACTTCTATTAAATCATCAAAGCTGGAAAGGTGTACATGGGATGTGCAGTGTAAACTAAGTCCTTGCATTGGAATAAACATTATTTTGGAAATGTGATGTATGCTGTCGGATTGTTCTCGTTTTCCATGCGACCGTCTGGCTGGATAAAGTAAGTTGTTTCAACTTCATCTGGGTCTTTTAAAGATAAGGATTGTGTGGTCGTCTTGATCCTACCGGTAACACGCATCAGCGTATAGTCCAGAGCGTCAGTTGGCTCTAAAACATTCGAAATGGTAATCCTTAATCCTTAATCAGGTCACGTGTTTTGCCAGTGAAATAAAATCATCCAACGGGTGCGTGCACCCAGGACAAGCTTATGAATCTGCTTATACTGCAGCAGACTTTCGGTGCATATAAATCACTTCCACTCGCAAACCCACTGCATTCCGATGACGAGGAAAGGAAAATATGAGGAAAAATGCACTTAAGCGCAGCGTCTGACACAGTCAAATGTTCTGTACAGGAGCCATTCATTGAAATCTGTGGTTGAATTTTGAATTACTATGATAAATTTACTTTGTATAGTTATGTACGTCCAAAATTGTTGACTTTAACAATGTTTTTCACATAAAATGATGATGCAACGGAGGCAGAGGTCAGACCAAAACAGAGATCGTTAAAAGTTGTGTGTTGAATAATTGTTTAAGTCATTCCCACCAAGTGAAGCTGGGACTTCCACGTTGGACGAGCGTCAACGGCAGTCTATTCCATGGTCATGTTGGTTGTCAAGTTTGCTTAGGAATCTGGTGAGTCACTGATGAAAAAACGCGAAACTAGTACATCGATATACAGTGTGTTAAATATGTCTCCGCTGATGCCCCGCGGCTGATTCAAGTCGAAAATACAAAGTTAAAACCCGGGCGATTTTACTGAGTACATTTAGCTAACAGTTTGACTTTCCAATTTCCCGTTTTACATAGAAGTTTGGTTGTCCACTCACTAGGAATGTGCATGTGGTTACGTTGTCAAATGATGCAATCGCAAGTTCAGGGAAATCAAAGATATTATAAAGAAAAATGCACACTTTAGCAGCCTTGCCCGAGTATCGTTCGGCGTGGCGATAGAGCTGTGAATTATCAGTGTAACTTAAGCCTTAATCGTTGATAGTCAATAAATTACTCATAGATGATTTACGGCACGTTTCGCGAAATCAGCGCATAGTGCGTCCACCAAAATTTTACGTCAATAAAGAACCAATCGTTAGGAAATATATGGCTTTTTGTGGTTTACAAATTAAAATTACTGTTGTCTAGAAATGCTATATTTTAGAAAATGTATGGATTAAAAAAATATAAAAAATTGACCTAGTTGACTAAACTGAAGTCGTACATGTATAGGAAGCCTGTTCATGCAATTAAACGAAAGAATAAAGCAGAACTAGCCAAATAACATTTGAAAATAGTCTTTTTCAGAGTTTTTCACATACATATTCCTGTTGATTAACCGAAAAGTAAAGTATGGCTGTCATACAGCAGCCTAACATGAAAGTGTATATTCCAACACCGTTTCCCAAGAATTGGCAGTTTTTCTTCCGTTTGTACATTGCTTTAGATGTGTTTGACCATGGCAAGCAGATTTTCGCTTCAATGTGCTGATAGGGAAGTCACAGGAATATAATATTTCATAAGCTTATATGTTCACAGGTTGGTCGATGACTAATAAATTTAAATAGAATCGTCAGGTGCAATCGTAAACGCACCATTTGGTGTATATAAACATGATTATTTTATTGTTAAATTTCTCGATGAATATTTAGGGTTTTAATATTACGATGAGTTGCAGATAGTCTTTGAAAATGAGGTGAATTCTTTTCGATTTTCAGTGTCTTCTGTCGACAGCCCCAAAAATGTACCTTCCGTTTGATGTGTTTGGTAAAACCCTCTAAATAACATATTTATTAAAAGCATTCACCGAAGCAAACACTTTTTGGACATTCTGTTTAATGCAGATGGCCGTCTGGGTCATATTTGTAGACTCACTCAAACATGAAAACACGGTGCCATGAAAAATGAACATCCACAACAAAAGCTGGAAAAATATATGCTATAATTAGTTAAAATATTTCTTTAATAAGTAACCCATTTTAAAAGTGCTTTGATAAGATATTTCGCTGCTGACCCTACCAGCACATGGCCCCGCCAGTAAAAGGGGGCTTAGAGGGGGCCAGAGGGGGCCAGAAAGGGGCCAATCAAATTCGACTTTCAGGCCATTTGTAAAATATGGTTTGGCTTCTTGTGAAGACTGGAAGAGGTGTTAATTTTTGAATTTAAACCAATATAGGTAATATTTATAAGATAAAATACTGTTTAAGCCTAATTAAAGGGTATTTTGATGAACTGATTTTGGGTGGTTTGTTTAAGTCAGCCATTTGTCTACTAAGCGCGTGCTGGCCTGCCGTGTTACTTGTACGACTGACTTATCGTTTTCAAAGCTGCTTTTACTCACGTAGGTGATTGAGATGGCTGGAGATGTTTTATAAGATTATTTTTTTACCTTTCCCTTGTAAATTTCATGTTAAGTTACGTAAGCTCTAGTTAACGGTAATTTTTTTAGCTCACTGAATGTTAAATATGCTCTAATACATTTTGTTTATTGTGTTCTGTTGTCCATGGAAAGTAACCATGAAGCGAAAATATTACGGAATCAAGAGGAGCACCGTGCATATGCGGGTATTGCGTGCAATGCAGGCGTATAATGCCGCAACCGAAGTAGCAGACTGTCCTTCGCCGCCGTCGTCGTCGTCGTCGTCGAATTTAAACCCCTCACCGGAGCCACAAATGCCTGAAATATTTCCTTAGGTTTCAAATGGTAGGTTTTCAGGCAATATTATTTTGAGTTGGAATGCAGAATCAATAGGGGTAACGCAAAAGACAAGCAAGTTACAAGGCAAATGTTTTGTAGCTGATTTGCAGGACGTCTGCCTGAAGACCAACATGCCACTAGCGACGGTTAAAGCTCTGTTGGACATGCTCCGTCCTTACCATACAGAGGTTCCGAAGGACCCAAGAACTTTATTGCGTACTCCACGCACTTGCATTAACAAGGACCTGAAGAACGGCAGCTATGTCCACATGGGCCTTGGACGTGGTTTACTGGATGAGCTAAACCACTGGCGTGCAACTGCAAATTCCTGAGATGGGCATCCAATTGCACATCGATGGGATGAAGTTGTTTTTAAGGATCAGGACAATGCCTATGGCCTATTCTTGCTCGGGTAAACTACCCGGTAGTTGGACGGCCATTTTTAGTAGGCGTGTTCTCTGGATTCGGCAAGCCGGAGCCAGTAGATGATTTTCTGAGCGATGGCATTGCTGAATTGAAAGAAATTTTGGGAGTTGGCCTATTAGTTCATCAAACTGGGGAAGTAATTAAAGTTAAGTTATCCAATGTGATATGAGACTCACCAGCTCGCTCATATGTCCGTCAGGTGAAAGCCCACAATGGACACTATGGATGCGACAGGTAAGTCGTTTGGTGAAGGTAATGGGAAACACTCTAGGTGCTGTCATGTTGGAATTTCAATTGCTAACCGCATGACTTTCCCCGTTTATAGCGGGCGTCTTCGCGACGACTGTTCTTTTCGTTCACGAAAGCAGGTACTCCACCACAGAGGCATATCGCCTTTCGAGGAGTTACCTATCGACATGGTTAGAAGCTTCTCAATGGACTACATGCACCTGGTGTGCTTGGGTGTAATGCGGAAGTTACTTAATCAGTATAGATTGTGTGCGAAGAGGTTTTCTTCAGAACTAAATGACCTCATAAAAAATGCAGCCGTTGCATGCCGATGGAGTTTTCCCGCAAAATTCGAATTTCTGCGTAGTTAGCATTTTTTTCAAAAAGAAGTCAAGAAAAACTGGGACCGTTTGACCAAATTTTCAAGTTCACTGAAATGAAGGGACACAATTTCCGTTGATAATTAAAGAAATTATTTCTCTTTCTATTGGAGCGTTTTTCATATTCTTTGATTACCATTTTCAGTCTAGATCTAAGCTTTCGATAAAATGTCAATATTCCGCCCCTTTCGTTTCAATTTTCCTTATTAATTTATAGTCAACTGCAGGCCGAGATTGTATTTTCAGGCTTCGCGTACGCCATGGCTGCGAAAAGTCGCGGTGTATCATCGTGTCTCGTATATATGCGTGTTTCAGGTCCTAACTATCGGTATGGTAAAACAAAGTACATTCACAAAAGTGTATTACAGCGTTTTTTGGTACAAAACGTCATAACGTTGCAAAAATTGATTTTTTAAACTAAATATAACATCATTTTTTCCGAAAACAATGTTAGCCTTCAAACTTGCGTTCACCTGATTTTCGCGAAAACAAAAAAAAATTCCGTTTTCGAAGGAATATATTACAAATTTTTCCGGCTTATATTAATGTTCATTTACAGTTCTGCGCATAAAGTAAAATGTTTTGACCTGTAGCTGGAAATAACGTAGGAATATACTTGGATATCAAGAAAAGTCGGATTTTGCCCCATTCAGCCCCGTTTTCCCATGAATCAAACTGATCTAAAGTGATCTACTTTATTATTTAAAAGCTTTTTGTTCATCAATTTAATACAAAAAACAGAACTAACACCTTAAACATGCCTGCCCTGCTACTACCTCAAATTCTGATATAGACATTTCATGAGTTAGGCAATCTATATGAGCGAAGTAGTTGTGGCTGTATTGATATATCTCGAAGCTCATGCGGAACATATTTCACGGTTTTCTCTTGAATTGTGTGCATATGCACAGCCGCAGTTTAAGGATAGCTTATAAAAGACACATAGATTCTACTTTCAGAATTGTTTCCTGCATGGGGCGAAAGGAAAAACCGAGACAGTGGAGTATTACTTGCAACTTCATGATTCTTAATCATTGGCAGATTACATGAAGCATTCAAATGAATGCAGAAAGCCCGTACGGACTTTGAGAACTGCCTTTAACTGTCAACTAACAAGAGAAGCCATAATATACACCCAGAATTTCTTTAGCACATCTCCAGTACGAGGAATTATCGGGACGAAATTGCGCGTCTAAAGGATAGCTTGAAAAGGCAATGCAAAAGTTGAAATGGACCCAGATACCATTGGAGACATTTCCTTTTTCATCGAAGAAGAATGACGATTCCTTACTCTTAATTAAACCAGCCAAGTGTCCCGGAAATCCCACATTGAGTTTGAGGTAACTATCGACAGAGCTTGTAATACATCTTTCATCACGTAGTTTGACGCTGCAGTGCTAAACAGATAACATCGTTCCTGTATCTCGGAGAGGGTAGCAAGATGGCAGCAAGCAGAAGTGGGTCTTGAGGTACCTTTCTCGCATGGTATTCCTCGCAGGGACTGCTATAGTGAAACGTGGAAAGTCTGTCATATAAACTCCCTTTACGTAAATTTAGCAATCGTAGCAGTAAAGGGAATCTTCTGAACTAGATGCAGGCATGAACGTCTCGTCTAAAACAATGCCTGCATAAGCGAGTGGCTAAATCGGAGTGGTTTAACGTGCTTAGGAATCTTTTCTTGCGTCCTTACTCTACGTCATTTGTGTTAATGGCAGCCTGCAAGAACTGAACTGCTGTAATTGTCAATGAATGTATGCTCTGACAAGACATAAGGACCCGACCGACCAGAAAGACTTCCAAAAGAACCTGCACAGCGTGTAAATATGGTCCGAGAGATGACTTGGGGACTTCAATGCTCAAACGTGCGCCGTCGTCCACCTGCGTTCAACTAACTACACTAAAACTGACAGCATGTGGACATATTTGCACCTGAAAGGAATTTAAATTTCCAAAGGCTCTTCGCATATTCACCTTGGTATTTGGATACAGAACAATCTGAGACAATCATTGCAGTCTGTTAAGGTTGCAAATAACGCTATGGGAGTACCGCACGCGATCAAATGTACCTTTGTATCTTTCGACAGAAACAACCTGGGCAAAACCCACGGCACCTTTTACTGACCTCACCTTCAATAAAGCATACATTGGTGGTGGGCAGGATTCACCAGAGACAAAATATGTCTCCAGATTGTGCACCGTCAAGCTGCAAAGCTAGTAGGAAGTTTAAAAGATCCTTGTTATCCATAAAGACTTGAATGCCTTAATTTATTCCCTGTGTGATACAGGCAGAAAATACACTAGCTTATCATACTTTACAAAATAAGATATGGGCTTGGGTGACGGCTACGTTTAATAGGCATGTTGAGTGACATCTAAAGCCTCATCTTAGTGGACACGCATCGAAGCTTCACAGGAACATATCCAGAAGCGTAAAATCTGGGTTCGGATATGGCTGGCTGAAGACGACCACTAAGTTAACAATGGTCATTCCAGTCTTCCTGGTCTTTGACGAAAATTGAATGCCGTTCATACGTGTCATGATTTTTTTCGACGACGAAATCAGTCAGGGAGGAAATAAAGGATAGCAGTTAACTTTATTAAATTATATTTTATTCGTATGACTGCAAAACAAGCTTCTATTAAACCATCAAAGCTGGAAAGTGGCACATGGGATATGCAGTGTACACTTAGTCCTTGCATTCGCATAAACCTTATTTTGGAAATCTGACGTATACGAACGAATTGTACTTGTTTTCCATGTTGGCGACTGGCTGAAGGTAGTAGGTTGTTTCAACTTCCTCTGGGTCTTTTAAAGAGAAGGATAGTGGGGTCGTCTCGATCCTACCGGTGACACGCATCAGCTTATAGTCCAGAGCGTCAATTGGCTCTAAAAAATTCGAATTGGTGAAAAATTAGTATATTTAAATGGGCGCTTTATTGCGTTGGGCACACTTATATTCTGACTAACCGTATACCACAAACACTTCGGCATTGCCCGTTCGGATACCTCCCTCGTACTTTGTAATGGGTCCTTCGAGTGTAATTTTCTTTAGAATGTAAAGCAGATCCGGTAGACGTATATAATATATCAAATTATCATAAACAATCAAATTTTTTACAATGTTACATACATCATCTATAAGAAAGGCAGTGCATTTTGAAACACATTTCAGTGCAATGCGGAACGAAGCTGACATAAAACCGGCATTACCTTTATATTTTCGTCGAACACTAGTGTCACAGTTTCCGTATAAGGACCGTTGTCAATAATGGCTGCCATTGATGAGGAACAAGACGGAGCTGCCAATAAAAAATGAATAATAAGTAAGTGTACAATCAACTTTCAAGGAAATTATTCGTAATTTATGCTTCAAATTTTACGATTTAAAGACTAATTAAGGACAATAAATGTAGGTACGTAGATTGTGCCCGCCAGTGCCCACGATACATATAATGTGGTTTGGTATTTGACGTTTAAATGGAATGATAGTAAGCTTAGCATTTCCATCCTTGGGCTCTCCATATATTTGTAGGCTGCATCTTCCTGCAAAGGTATAAAACAGGAGAGAATTGGGATTTCAAGTAATCTATTTAGCAATTTGATTAGCTCTATAATCACAAATATGTTGCAGTGTTAATGTTTGCGGAGAAACCAAATCATCACATGAAGTGAAATACATACAATTAGTGGTCAATGTAAACTAAGGCAATGTTAAATGCGATATAAATGAAATTTAAAAATTTGAAAACTGTTACGAAATGACTCTTTTTGCAGAATTTGCTGCCGAAATAAACTCAAAGACATAGGCTTAAATCACCTGCTATAATTGATAAAGCATGACTGAGCCACAATGCGGAATACATGCACATCCTGTTAGCTACTCACGTGGAAAAAATTGCACATGCATATTGGGTGGTTCACAGTCGGTTATTCTGGTGCATTCAACGAATCCGGAGTCCGACGAGCTAAACTGTGAGAAGCAGAGGCGTTAGCATTTAGTAGTTTTGTGGGCTATTAACTTAAGTACTATGGTCAGACTTGATTGACTTACCGAAGCGGCGACAGGGATCCTTATGATAAAGTCGAAGTTTGCGTTCATTCTCACATCGTGGGTATACGAGATGCTGCCTGCAAAAAGAGACGTTTCAAATATCGGCTGGTCAGCGTACCTGGAGGTTGTTCGGCAAACGCGATAGAAATAAATAAGGCCGAGAACAGTAGTGGCCACATGTCTGTTTAAAACAGTATACTGCACGAAATCTATCCTTGGGGATTTAAAGAAAGAAGGTTCACTGGTGTCCCTGTCTGTTTGATAAGCTGCTGTTGTCGGGCTCCGAATACTGACTCCTTTTATACTGGATGCAATCGTCTGAGATCGTCCAATGGTATTCTCTCTCTGGAGGCGAGGATGCTGAGAATGCTGAAGATATTTCAACTTTTGTAAAATCGTTTAACAAACAGTCGCTTGCCCTCCCCCCATCCTTAAGTTTACATTCAGTGTGTTTCGGCATTTCAAATGTCAACACTTGCATAGTTCGATTGAGGGTTCACCGACAGTGCAGACTAAACAGATCCTATATGTTTTGCCCATTCACTGCGTAAATACGTCGATCGGTGGTTTAGTGAAAATTCCATTGCAGACTCCTTTTTGTTTACAATGGATAAGGCACACGCTGTCTATCAAGTTAGCACCAATTGCGCTAGATATGGACTTTAAAATGCTTTGCCTCAGCTAGGCTGGATTGTTGTCACGTATCCGCTTGGATGGACGCCCGGTTGTTCGACCATTATAACCTGCTCCACAGGAGCAAGTGAAGGCGTAGATTCACATAGAATAGGCCTGAAAGGGCAGTCTTTCCTTGCCTTCAAGGTGAAGAAGCGGAGTGTTTGAGGACAAAAGTCTTATCTTAGCGGTCGGGTAAGTGCGCGCGATAGCAGCGTTTAAGCAACAATGCAGGAGTTCGCTGACCGGATCGCCTAGAAAAGGCTAAGTTAGTAATTAGTCATTCCTCTCAGCCATCGGCACGTCCGATGTTTTGAGACATTGCTCAATATATTTACTGATCAACTTCTTGGAAATCCGTTTTCTCGCAGAGTTAATTCCCCAGTGTATCGGGAGTGCATATTCTTCTAACCAACCAGCCTCACCAACTGAGCTGGAGTAACGTTCTGCCTTTTCCCATTTGCTCAATGAAAGAGAGGGAGAGAATGAACAGGTGAAGTGCGTTAATCGTCTCCGCCAAACGACCCACTGCTCAACCTGGACCCAACCTTAAACCGCAGAGGCTCTTATTTGGCATACTGAGGGGTGGTGGTGGATGTAGGCGACGTGGCCCAGCACTTCTCCGTCCGGAGAGTTGTTCCGTCTGAGTAGAGCAGCAACACGAATTCTTCGGCTGTGATGCATTAGATCGTCTCAAATAATTTTATACTTTTTCTGTGCAGTCCGAAGAACGTTGGATTTCCTTAGCCTTACCACCCATCGAGGGATGAAACAACGAGTTGTTTATTGCTTATTACGGCCGCAATATGCTCTTACGCTTTTCAGAAGTTTACATAAGACATTTTCATATATTGGTTTGATTTAGTTAAACTGAAAAGCATAAAACCGTCTTAACCAGCTGGCGTTTGCTTCTTAAATTCCGAAAGGCTGTTCAGCAATTACATTCTTCCTGTGTCATCTGAATATATATTTTAGCTCCATAACTTTCACGCTGATGCACGTATAGCCTCATTACCACGCAAGAATTCATATGGCATTCAACCCTTTATTCTTTAAAGGAAACAACCAATTCAACGCTACACATTTGCGTTAAGGGTCTCTCAACTCTTAAGACCGATACTATACGTTCATTTCCACTTTTAATTTATATTTTCTGTCGTGTAGTAGGCCATTTAAATGTAGGGAATTTCGGAATTTTCGAGGGCCTTTTCTTGCCAATACTTACACTGGCATGTCATTGTTCCGTTGTCCATTATTCGTTGGCCGCCGTGGTTGAAAACGTCGAGCGAGATTGCGGCTAATCTCAGAGCTTTCCTGTTGGGAGTTGTTGCAAGGTTTTGCTGGGTACAGTTTAATGGAAGGCGGAAGGTCCTTTCATTACTCGTTTCAAACAATGGAAGCCAGTCGATGACGTCCGCAAATGTAGTGAAAGGATGGTTTTTCCACCAGCAGAATAGTCCGTTGCCGTTGAGTAGCAGCACAATTTCTTTGATTGTGGGGCCCTTGACCGTCTTGCTTGTTTCAAAGGCGTTTTTCGTTTCATTATGGTGCGCGTAAAGTTGAATATCCTCGGCTTGACGACCCATCCAGGGATGCTGCAACACGCAGTGTCATCTCAAAAATGCCACTCCGTTGATGCCGGTGCTGCTTTTGACGTTGGCTTTGTGCGGCCCATTCTTCCCGACTGGCAGTTTACAAAACCCTTCTTCGATGTCGCCATACAACTCCTGGTGTTATAAGTTTGTGCAGCCAATGGTAAAGGAGAGACGACGATCCACAGTTTGCGCCGCAATTTCTCCATGAGGGTATTTCTTCAGGTGCCAGCATGTCCTGCAGGCACTGGGCCCATTTATTGTTGACATCTTGACAGTGAGTGGCTGAATTCAACGGGACGGTATTTACCTTTCTTGTTGGGCAGTTACCTTTTAATCTCCTGTTAAAGTGCATTAGAAGGCTCAGCTTTGAGATTTCGAGGTGAGGATCCATCCAGCCATCATCATCGGAAGGACGAAGTATGTGGTGTTAGGAGTTAACGGGGTTCCGCGCAAGCTCGCAGATGGAGGAGATTCCTACCGTTACAACCGTGAAGACCATGTGTACCAAGCAGTCCTACGCAAACAGAATGGTCTGTTGCAACTTCACAAATGGCAAACAACTTGTCTGCCGTCGTCACAGTCGCGAGGAAGGCGTACATATCCTCGCAGAATTGGCTCTTCACATTGGTGCAATTGGTTATTTGTCTGAAGAGGCAGGCACAGGTCTGTCAGTCTCTGGTTGATGCCTTGCAACAGACAGGACAGTCGTCCTACGAGGTCATTTCGTATGGGAAGGCTGATGGTAGTGTTTGTCACTCTGCCTTGTAACGCAAGACTCCTTGAGCGACTAGCACCATATTTCGCTCTGATTGGTTGCTCTTTGCTTTGCCTAGAAGGTAAAGAGCACCCCAGACTGCCCGGTTGATCAGATACTCACGCGAAATACTCCCTAAGTTCAAACGGGATGCATTAAGGGAAGTCAAGGCCGACAGAGACGTCGTCATCGTGTGTGAAAAAAAATTGATTGTTAATGATAATTTGATAAATAATATACGCCTACCGGATCTGCTTTACATTTGGAAGGAAATTAAACTCGAAGGACCCATTACAAATTACGAAGGAGGAATCTGAACTGGCAATGCCGAAGTGTGCTAACTCAATAAAGCGCTGATTTAAATATACTAATTTTTCACCAATTCGAAAGTTTTGGAGCCACTTGACGCTTTTGAACTATAAACTGATGTGTGTCACCAGTAGGATCGAGACGACCACATTATCATTCTCTTTAAAAGACCCAGAGGAAGTTGAAACAAATTACATCATCCAGTCAGGCAGCCACATAGAAAACAAGGACAATCCTATAACAGAAATAATATTTTCAAAAGAATGTTTATGCGAATGCAAAGACTAATTGTGCACTGCAAATCCCATGTGTCACTTTCGCGCTTTGCTGATTTATTAGACGTTTGTATGCAGTTATACTAATAATAGATACTTAAATAAAGTTAACTGCTTTCTACATTTCCTTTCCTGACTGGGTTAGCCGTCGAAATAAAAACTGACCCGTATGGATGGTATTCAATTATCGTCAAAGGCCAGGAAGACTGGAATGACCATTGTTAATTTTGGTTTTCATCTTCAGCCAGTCATATCCGATCCCAGATGTCACAGAAAATAGATTAGGGCATTCAAGTCATTCTGTATAACAGTGATATTTTAAACTTCTTACTGACTTTGCTGCTTGACGATGCACAATTTGGAGACATATTTTGTCTTTGGTTAGTCATGGCCTCAACCACTGTATGCTTTATTGCAGGTTAGGTCGATGAAAGGTTTCGTGAACTTTGCCCAGGTGATCTCTCTCCAAAGAAACAAACGCCCGTTTGTTCACGTGCGGTACTCCCATAGCGTTATTTGCAACATTTATGCACTGCAATTATTGTCTCGGATTGTTCTGTATCCAAATACCAAAGTGAATCTGTGAAGAAGCTATGGAAATTTAAGTACCTTTCAGGTGCAAATATGTCCAAATGCTGTCAGTTTCAGGGTAGTTAGTTGAACGCAGGTGGAGGACGGCGCACGTTTGAGCATTGAAGTCCCCAAGTCATCGCTCGGCCCACATTCACACTCTGTGCAGGTTCTTTGAATGTCTTTCTGTTACAGATGTGATCTGAGCTTGATAATATCATGGGGCGATAAGCGCCGTGGGTTGGAATGTTGAAAACTGACAATTACACTCAGACCTCGCAGTAAGTCCAATGTGTGTGGAGTGGCTGACTGATGGACTGAGAGTTAGGCTGCGATGGCTCCTTCTTGATATGACCTCTGGCTGTCTCACACATGCGAGATGTGAGCGCTGTTTTGTGAAATGCTGGTGCTTGTGTTTGGGGAGGCTAGGTCGTGTACGTAGTACACGTAGACGAGGTAACCAGTGGCTGCACCCACTTCCGCATCACACAACTGACCGGCTCAGACGGTGGTCTGATTGTGGAGGTGGGGGAGAGAGTGAGGTCTTCAACTCAGCGAATTTTCGTTACCATAAACAATCTGACGCGTTTGAAACTATTACGACTTGGAAGTTTGCCAACTGACGGAATCACTCGGACCACGTGGTCAGCCAAATGTGTGTTTTGTGTGGAGTGGCTGACAGGCGGACTGAGAGTTAGGTTGCAATGGCTCCTTCTTAATGTGGCCTTTATTGCACTCTCACTCCGTGGGATCCGAGCCAGGTGTGGTGGTACGCACAGAGGCAGCTCCGGCCGAGCCAGCCACCTGCGTCTTCTCCCATCTCCGGTATTCTTTACTCTGTCATATCAAGTCCCTTTAGTATCTCTTTTACATCCATTAAATAAAGACATATCTTCGTGCTCATAAGACCGGTTGGCGAACCTTACTGAGTTTTCGATAAATTCTTTTTTTGTACATTGCATTTACATGAGGATGAGATACCAACATAAACCTGTGAAGAACAATGTCCTTGTATCACAGTTTGATTTGTGCGTTCGGCGAGGAGATTATGCAATTGACCATGCTTACCGGAAAGCCTGCAGTTTAGTTTGTGTTCACAAGCCTGGTTTCCACGATCTGATGGCAGTCGATTCTGATGTTTTTAGCAAACGCTGACACAGTGAATTGGTGTAATTGAATGGGAGATGTTCCCTCATTCTTTTGGGTAGAGCAGACTCGTGCGACCAAAAAACCATGCTCCAAGGGAGAAAGTAAGTAAATTATATGAAGGTGGTTTGAGCTGGCGATCTATCATTTCATTCGCCGTATACAACAGGGGTAATCTAGAATAATATCCGTACCCTCGCTACTGGGACGATTCGTGAAATGACTTGTTCAGAGCGTCTTCTCAAGAGCTCACTTGTTGCATTCCTTTGTTATGGGTTTACCGGTCTCCCGACAGTAGTCCTTATAATAAATCTCTCCGAATAACTCACTCCGTGCCGTAACCTGATAATTGAATCCCATTCATGCATACCAGGGCCGCTTCTGGCATTGAAGCACCCATTCGTAGAGCGAACGGTTGTTTCAGTGCATAACATTGTTGACTAATGGCAAAGACCTTGCAGTCAGTAGGCCAACGTGGTTGTTGGAGAGACTCAGAACGGTAAGTCTCCTGTCAGATGAGGTTAGGGATAGTTTTAAATTCAACTTCCTCCTTCACTTATATTCCCGAGGATCGGGTAGTTAAGACCATGAAATTAATTTCAGGAGAAAATTCCTTGAAATGCGAATTCGGCTTTGACCGGCTTTTCTCCTTTAAGTCTTGCAGTTCTGTCCTAAAGCGTATCTAAAGTTAAGTAGGTGAAATAACGCCCTTGCGTGCGCTGATTTCTGCACTTATAACTAAGGCAGGTCTGTAACAGTGTACTTTAGCGCCACAGACGGTAAGTCTCGGCTCAATGACGGAGAGAAGCATTTGTAATTATCATTTTTATGCGCACTCCTGGGCAGTAAAATTAGCATGAGCAATTAGTCCTCCTTGAGTCCGAGGGAGTCAAATATTTTTGCATGAAATCATGTTCTTGATTTATTAATGTTTATCTCAACACTTGTTTACGCAACCGAACATGGGGCCAGCACCACAATTCGTTTAGTCTCACCGGTATAAACAGATGAGCAATTGAAGACCCCTGTCTCTCTCACCACCACCCCGCGTTTCCTGCTCCACTGCATCAGGGTAGTTTGACAAGCCTTTTAGGAAGTCAATAATTCTGGATGGTATCCTGTTCTTGATTTGTTAATATTTATCTCAACACTTGTTTACGCAACCGAACATGGGGCCAGCACTACAATTCGTTTAGTCTCACCGGTATAAAACAGATGAGCAATTGAAGACCCCTGTCTCTCTCACCACCACCCGCGTTTCCTGCTCCACTGCATCAGGGTAGTTTGACAAGCCTTTTTAGGAAGTCAATAATTCTGGATGGTATCCTGTTCTTGATTTGTTAATATTTATCTCAACACTTGTTTACGCAACCGAACATGGGGCCAGCACTACAATTCGTTTAGTCTCACCGGTATAAACTGATGAGCAATTGAAGACCCCTGTCTCTCTCACCACCACCCCGCGTTTCCTGCTCCACTGCATCAGGGTAGTTTGACAAGCCTTTTAGGAAGTCAATAATTCTGGATGGTATCCTGTTCTTGATTTGTTAATATTTATCTCAACACTTGTTTACGCAACCGAACATGGGGCCAGCACTACAATTCGTTTAGTCTCACCGGTATAAACTGATGAGCAATTGAAGACCCCTGTCTCTCTCACCACCACCCCGCGTTTCCTGCTCCACTGCATCAGGGTAGTTTGACAAGCCTTTTAGGAAGTCAATAATTCTGGATGGTATCCTGTTCTTGATTTGTTAATATTTATCTCAACACTTGTTTACGCAACCGAACATGGGGCCAGCACTACAATTCGTTTAGTCTCACCGGTATAAACTGATGAGCAATTGAAGACCCCTGTCTCTCTCACCACCACCCGCGTTTCCTGCTCCACTGCATCAGGGTAGTTTGACAAGCCTTTTTAGGAAGTCAATAATTCTGGATGGTATCCTGTTCTTGATTTGTTAATATTTATCTCAACACTTGTTTACGCAACCGAACATGGGGCCAGCACCACAATTCGTTTAGTCTCACCGGTATAAACTGATGAGCAATTGAAGACCCCTGTCTCTCTCACCACCACCCCGCGTTTCCTGCTCCACTGCATCAGGGTAGTTTGACGAGCCACACAGACACTGCAGCGCAGAGGTCGACAAACTGCGAGAATGTAAAACCCTATGTCGTCTCTTCCTCCACAATGGATATCCACGTAACTGCATAAACAACTTCTTGTGCCAAAGGTACACGAAGACCGACTGTACATGGCAAAGATATTATACCGAACATCCCACACATGTTCTAGCTAAAAGCCCAAACACGTGTTTTACCGAGGTTCCTGCTTCTGCATGACACAACAACGAGTGGTTTGTCTACTCAGTGGTTCCTCCAGATTTCTCTGTGCGGTTTCTAGTATATGCACTCCACAGAATAATGGGGGCAATAATTTCTGAAATAACGAAGTGCGGAAGATGGACTCAGGTGATCCAGACATGACTTTTTAGTATCAGAGAAAAACGTTCAATGCATATCTCGGTCAAAAACAATCAACCACTGTGGAATACCCACGATGTGCCCTTTCTACAAACAAACAGTACTAGAAGTAGTATGAAATGTATATGGCAAAGATGGTGTACTTTTCTCCCACATATATACTAACTTAAAGCCCAGCACGTGTTTTGCCGATGTTTCTGCTACTACATGACACTACAACGAGGTGTTAGACTCCTCAGTATGTCCCCCAGCGTTCTCAATGTTGTTTCTGGTATATGGACTCCAGAGAATAATCGTTGAGATAATTTCTGAAATTATTATGTGCAGGACATGGAGTCAGGTGATTCGGACATCACTTTTGAAGGCCAGTCCCGAAATTACAATGAAAATTTCGGTCTAGGACAATTAACCCTGTGTAATAAACACGTTATGCCCATTCTAAAAATAAGCAATACTACAAGTAGTAAGAAAGGTATATGGCAAAATGGTGTGCCAATTTCCCCACATAGGTACTTGCTAAAAGCCTGGACACGTATCTCGCCGAGGTTTCTGCAACTGCATGACATCTCATCTCCCTGGTCGTCACGGATAGTGCTTATAAGGAAAAAGTACGGCTCAATGCTGTTATGCATTGACTGTAGGAAAATCACCACCATGACAAAGAAGGATTCCTTGCGACCCGCAGACAGAGAAAAGACGGCTTTTGCTATCCTCTCAGGTCCTTACGAATTTGAGATAATATCTTTTGGGCTGGCAAATGTCCCTAGTACTTTCCAACTGTTAATTAATCAGGTTCTTGCCCGGTTTATCTCAAACTCCTTTTCTTGTGTACATGGACGATACCATCGTCCTCGGTTAGGATTTTAACAACCCCCACGATAATCTTCGGGCTGTGTTCGACAGCCTCAGACAGGCTGGTCTCACTTTAAATCCTGGCAAGTGTGTGTTTATCAAACCGCGTGTCATATTTCTCGTCTCTGCCATCAGCATAGAAAACGATGATGAAAAGATAAGACAAATTGTTGACTGGCCAACTCGCACAGATGTATCTGAGATACGAATTTTTTAGGACGTTCCTCGTTCTATCGGCGTTTGATCAAGGACTATGCTCATATTGCAAGTCCCCTCCATAAGCTGACACAGAAAGATGTCAAACTCAAGTGGGCTACTGACTGAACTACCAGCTGCCAGACGTTGAAGGAAATGCTTTGCTCTTCTTCGATTTCAGTTTCCCCTAACATCAGCCCTGATGCAGGAAAATTTGTCTTAGATACTGACGCTTGTGAAAATGCAATAGGCGCTGTCCTTTCTCAGCAGCAAACTGACGGTTCCGAGCGCGTCATCCAGTACCTCAGTCGATCATTGACTAAGGCAGAACGTCGTCAGTGCGTGACTCCCAAAGATTTGCTCGCAATATTTTGTGAGCACATGACGGAGCGGGTCACCAGCAGCCGGTTTAATTGCTGCACAATGATAGATTGCTTCCCAACTTCCACATCCGCCACCGAACTCTTGTCCGCTTATTCCAATTTCAGAATCTTGCACAGCTGTAGATACATCTACTTCGCGTGCGTCCACGCAGGCAGATATTATGGGGTAAATTCAAATCGAAGAACTAAGTTAATGTTGCTCATTTAAATGATAACGTCTCAGGTCGTTGAGATTTGGATGTAAAGTGAGGTTATCAGCCATGGAATTTGGCGGTGAATACATGTAGAGTTGGTTTACCTCGTGCACAACCACATCTGTACCCGGATGATGGTTTCCGCGTATCCAAAATTCCACCGTTTTGAAAGAGCAGCAGGACAAGGCCTGCTCAGTAGAACAACGCAGATCAGGCCTTCTGCCGGTCGGCTGAAGGTTTATTTGAGAAGGAAGCCATGCTTATAAAAACAAGTCTGTAGATTCTTTCGGTATAAATTACAAAATGAAGGACCTGGCGAATGTGTTCAGGCACATTTTGCCCACTGACCCATTGGCCATGGGCCTGACGGAGGCCCTTTAAAATAGGAAGTGTAGCTCTTTTTCTGATTACCTGTATGGCAAAGAAGGGATGGAAGCCATGTGCTTCACTACGCCAGCCCTAAAAACATGTTTGCTCAATATGCAAACGGGGTGCAGATGGAAGGCAGCTACCGAACAAACCGACATGAGTTTGTTTTGTATCACATAGTGATAACCGATAAGCATGGTCTTGTGAAGGCCGTGTTTTGTGCATCTTGATGCTAACCAGGGGTGAAAAAAATAGTAGTGAATGGGTGGACGCGTGTAGTTTTCGGTTATTTTTGAATTGGGAGCTACCGTATGTCCATATAACGAGTTGTACGGCTGTGCAAGGAGTTGACCCTCAGCTCGTTGTGAGAGGCTGTAGATGGTTGACTACCAAAGAAGTAGTTGTAGTTCCTGAAAGTAATAACACTCCTGACTTTCAACCAGTTACCAGTTTCTTTTCGCTGATGGGGTTCTGGATAACAAGCTACCTCCATTAATTGAGGCCTACAAGAATCGTGAAACAATGAAACACGTAGATCTTATTTTTGAGAAACTCAAGGATTGTGAACAACGGTGCTTCCGTGAGTTACTTCGTAAATTGGACACCTTCACCGACGTAATCATAAATCGTACTACCTCTAGTTCCCACGATCAGTCGCTGTCCTACTCAGCAGAGGTGGATGAAGGCGCAGATGACGTCGGTGAGGGTTCGGTGGTTAAGAGCTGTTTTATTATGCTCGAGGGCAATATTTTGTGTGCACATGACAGAGCGGGTCACCAGCACCCAGTTTTAGTGCTGTAAAATGATAGATTGCTTCCCAACATCCACATCCGCGGTCAACCTCGTGTCAAGCCAACGACAGTAACGTCATCTGCAGCCAGGAGTCAATCATACAACACTGCCGCAGATTCGGCTAGTGGATTGACTTCTAGTTTCCCTATTGTCCGAAAAACTAATAGGCGGCGGCTGTACGACAGTGTTTCTGACCAAGAAAGCTGTCCGTAGTCAGTCGTCCATCGTAGTAGCTCTGATAGTAGGCACTCAGCTTGCCAGGCCGAATGACTGCAGTCTGGCTGAGACATATGATCTAAACTGTTCAATTTTTTGTCCACCATGCGTAATTCCTTGGAAGCCGGGCTCTGAGTTCCTATTATGAAACGTATGGCAAGGCAATGCAATACCCAGGGGCATCTGAGCAAACATCTCCCTTACAATCCCGGCGGAGCGATTACCGGTTAATACAGTCAATTACATTTGAATATTTTTCTCTTAGCCGAAGACTTCAATGCAAGGCAGGCAAAAATGACACAGGAACATCGTAAATGCACATGGCTGCACTAAAAAGGTAAGTTAATCAATCGAAAAAATTCATAGAAGTTCCTACAGGCCAGGAGAAAACCGGACATACACAAATGCTTTAATGAAACAATATGCTTTGGAAACAATCGATAAAAACATATTCAAGTTAACACAAAAATAAAAGTGACATATAAAATTTTCTGCATATACATTAACCGCTATTTTACAGACAAGTACCCTAGTGATGTGAAAAATGGAAATGAACTCAAGCAGAAACAAGTTATATATTTCAAGCAAGGAATATACATAGTAAAAAAGCCATTTGTAATAAATGGTAAGTAAATATAAATACATGTGTTGGTCAGGAGACATGGTGAACTGAGGAAGGGACTTCCAACGGTAGGTATTGACGGTAGTCAGTGAGATATGGCTGTGATGACATGTGTCGTTGAATAGACATGATGAACTGAGGCAGGAACATCTAACGGTAGGTATTTTTGGTAGTTTGTTAGACATGACAGTAATGACACATTTCGGTAAGTAGACATGGTGAACTGAGGAAAGGACTGATAACGGTAGGTATTGACGGTAGTAATATAGATATGGCAGTAATGAGATGTGTCGGTGAGTAGACCTGATTAACTAAGGAAGGGACTTCTAACGGTAGGAAATGTTGTCAGAAAGTTAGATATGGTAGTCATGGCGATTGGCTTATTGCACAGTTTGCTGAATAAATGCAGTGGAGCGCAAATTCCGCACAACCTTAAAAACCAGAAATATGATAAAAAAATTGAGGAGAGACGTCAGAAGTGCACTAAACCAATTTTACATATAAATATATAAAAACTCAAAAAGGGTGAAAATGGACATATAACAATAATAAATAAATCACAACACTACCCACACTAAATTACTTCACATGTCAGTACAGCCATATATAACTTACTTTCGTCAATACCTACCGTTAACCTTCCCTTTCTCAATCACAATGTCTACTCACCGACACATGTCATTACTGCCATATCTAACTTAATTAAGTCAATACCTACCGTTAGCATTGCCTTCCTCAGTTCACAATGTCTTTTCATCAAAACATGCATTAATATTTATTTCACATTTATTACAAAAGAATTTTTATTTACTGTGTGCATTCCTTTCTTGAAATATATATCCTGTTTCTGCATTCTTCCATTTCCATTTTCCGCATCTCTTGCTTATTTGCGGGTAAAATGGCAGTTAATGTATATGCAGAAATCATATATGCCATTTTTGAGTTGACTTGAATATGAATCGTATTCAAGAAAATTTTGTTTTTCAACAAATTCTCACGGAGAACGGAACCGATTCACGCACAAATAACAGCCTCCGAAAACAAACCGTCAAATTCGTGCACTATTAAAAGTTATTCAGAATCTCCGAGACCTATAAGTGGCTGACTCATTTCTTTTCTAGGCTTCATGCATTTCATCAAGTTTTATGAACAAATGATAAAAAAGTCATAATTGATGGACTGTCTGCTGTTTTACTGTAATAGCAAGCAAAGCAGTGGGGCGAGCTTGTACTGGCTCAACTCCGTGTGCATGTTTGCAGCTGCTTGCACGTGCGAATCAGTGTTGACTTGTCCCACCCGTTCAAACCGGCAAATCATCTTCAAGGCTGACTCACACATGGCATCGCCACTGTCTCACACGTGGGAAGTCGTAACCACGGTGCCGGACCTGCCTTCTTCCGGCTGCCAACTTCTTCCAACCTTTTTCTCCGATAATTTTTGTACAGAATACATTATCTTCTCAACTGGCTTCCCATTTCTTCTCTTTGCGGATGCAACTGGACCAGGAATGTGCCAACGACACATCTGCTGAAGGCAGTCCCAACTTCAACGCACGCTGATCAAACCGGGGACACATAATAGTGCCAATTATGGTAAATAACGGTCAAGGAGTTACCTCATTCGCGCATTTAAATGTAAATGGTGAGAACCATCGTGTACCTGGATTGCCCGATCTGTCACTGCCATCATGTCCCAAGCAGTATTTAGTTGAGTGCGAGGAGACAACCTCGAGGCGAGGTGGCATATGACAACATTGTAGAAGGAGAATAAAATCCAAATAAATCCTAATGGATGTCTCTGTACAGTTAGTCCAGCACGAAACTGTAAATTCAAATTAAGACTCCATAACTCACCCTCATCCTCCAATAGAAAAGTCTAAAGAAATCTTAAACCTGGAGTTTCGTGATCGTCAACAGAGTTTATTTTTTTCAGAGCTTGCAATCCTCAATTGCAGTCTGAACTGAAGACTGTTTCAAGGAGGAGTTCACTGCTTTTTATGAGCTCCTAAATTAGTTGCTCCAGCTGGATGTGGAAATAAAAGTTCTGAAAGCATTCCGGATCGCAAAACGGGATGAATATCACATCACCTCTCAAATGTAGGCTACATTGCAAACAACAAATCAAGGTGATCTTACCCAAAAAAGCCAAACTTCGGCTTTTCGCTTCTACCTATCGCTTAAAAGCTACCAGGGATTACAACATAACAACATCCAGTGGAAGATAATTCCAACCTTCGACCACTCTTTAGGAGAAGAAGCACTTCCGAGTGTCTAAACTAGCTCCAGTCACACGTAATTTGAGAGGACCACCTCTCAAGTTCGTTGTTGTTACTAGCTCAAAGAAATCACCTGGGACAAAACAACAGTCCTGAACGCGTAGTATGTAGAATGTTAGCATAGTTAACGCCAGTGTTTTGAACTAAAGAATCAGAGTTAAGGAAACTTATCGAGCCACGGAACAGGCCTGCGGGATTGGGGTCTAGGGCAACGCAAGTTTCCCAGTTTTTTCTGATCACCCTACATAAACGGCGCAAGGTTTTTTCATCCCCCGCAGAGGAGCTACCCACTCCAAGCCTTAGCTATATCAGGTTTTCAGAAATTCCTATGCGAATGGATACAAGGAACTTAAAGAAACGAAATCCTGAGGACCAGCTGAAGCTCATACCAATCTTCTAAAAAATTTTGTGACAGCGCGGGCATGTTGGAAAGGCCTGGGCATTGGCGATGTTGGTCCGGGGCGCTAGTGACTTTCGTGCCACTCTAGCATCAGTTCCCACCATCATAGAGACCACATCCCAATACTCAGCAACGGTTACCCCCACCACCACCACAACCGCCGCCACCACCACCATCAGCGATGGAGACTCTCTTCTGAACTGTCTTCTTTGTGACCGCAAATTCACCTCAAGCATCTGCCTGGTCGGTAATTTGCGAATCCTTTCAGACAACTACAAATACCAAATCGATAAAATCTGAATATTTGACTAAAACAAACTAAAGGAAACCAAAATTGTCTGAGCAATACTCAAAAATTGCTATCCTCTGTAAAATATATCCTTATTTCAAAAGAAATACCAAAATAAACGATTAATTGTCATAACTAACTTACTGCTGTCACTACATATAGTAAATAACTGGCGTCAGAAGGTCAACTGCATGTGGGCATTATCACACACCTACAATCATTTGTCTCGTTATTCGCTGAATGCTGTACAATATAAACAATTTATTGAGTAAGTCATTTAACTTATCGCGATTTCGTTACGTGTCTTTGAGTCGTGCATTTCGACGTTCTTTCTTGTCGTTTTAGTGACGTTTATGGATATTTAAGTGAGCTTTATGCCTCAATAACTTGCAACCTGACAGATCTGGCGAACAAACACAGGGGCAGATCACGGCCCTGTAGACGTTTTTGACGATGTGCACACAAAAGAAATGTCACTTGTTGAAAGACGCAGGGAAAATAAAATCAACTTGCATGACAGCACACGTCTTCACTGTAAACGATTGACACGTCCTTAAGTCAATCTCAAGAATCATAGGTTGGTTTTAAAATATAAGTGAAATTCTTTATTTCAATTGAATTTCCCAGGTGCTCACAAGAATTGTTAATTGAAATTTTAATTGGCAAGGCTCTTCATTTTTATTCTGAATCATTTTGTTAGTTGATTAACCAATAGGTTGAAATAATTTTCCTTTATAAGCTTTTTTTAATTTTTCAGATATAATCGCAGTTCCATACATGAGTTGCAATTTGAGTATCAGCGTTAATTAAACTGTGCTGCTCTGATAATTCCCTGTTCTCCGCAATTTATTTTCCGCTCCTGTTTGCTATCTTAAAAAGGATATCTTCTCGCATTATTTGGTTGCTCCACAACCAAAAAGCTCCGCAAGCAACGAACTGGCCAACCGACTAGCTGACCTTCCGGGCGCCGACGTAGACATCTCCGTAGAGAACCGCTGATGTCAGTTGAGGGACACCATCTAATCCACCTCCCTGGATGTCCTCGACCACGCACGTCGTCAGCACCAAGACTGGTTTGATGACAACGACGCAGCTATCAACGCTCTGCTTGTCGAGAAGAACCTTTTACACAAAGCCCACGTCGATCGCCCTACCGCTGCAAACAAGACAGCCTTCTACCCACGTCTCGGCCTTGTACAGCAATGGCTGCGGGAGATGCAGGATGCCTGGATGATGCGCAAAGTCGAAGAAATCCAAGGGATCGCGGACCGAAACGAATGGATGAACTTCTTCGCCGCCACCAAGGCTGTCTACGGACCTCCAGTCAAAGGCCCTGCCCCGGTTCTAAGGGCCGATGGCAGGACGCTACTCACTGAGAAGACGCAAATCCTGAAGCGATTGGCATAAAATTTCTTGAGCGTTCTCAATCAGCCCTCCACCATCTCCGACGATGCCATCGATCGCTTGCCTGAAATGGAAATCAACGCCGACCTTGATCTTCCGCCCTCTCTCCAAAGAAACCATCACAGCCGTGCAGCAACTCTCCCGCGGGAAAGCCCCTGGCTCGGACGTGATCCCTGCTGAAATTTACAAGCATGGCGGACCCCAAATGATAAACCCAATCACAGTGCTCTTACAAAAGATGTGGCACCATGGTCAAGTCCCTCAGGACTTCAATGACTCAACCATTGTGCATCTCTACAGGAAGAAAGGGAACCGTCAACTCTGCGACAACCACCGAGGAATCTCGCTGTTGAAAAATCGCCGGAAAGATCTTCGCCAGCATTCTCCTCAATCGCCTGAACGCTCACCTGGAGCGAGGACTGCTCCCGGAAAGCCAATGTGGCTTCCGACGATAACCAGGAACGAGAGTGAAGACAGGTGCAGTAATCTACGAAGCCAACATGATCGCCACCGCCAAGTCCAAACGAGTGGCATGAAAGTCACCAGCGCCCTGGAACAACAACAGAAATGCCCAGGTCCTTCCAACATGCCAACGCAGTCAACGCACCTTTCGTGTGCGAATCGCCCTGGTTGGACATCATCGGACGCAATGCACCAACAATCCGACAATTTCAACTTCAATGTCCAATTCTGCCAGCATTCATTCGGACTCCCCCTTCCTCACCCCTAGAATCAGTTCCATTACTCCCACCATCATACAGACCACATCCAAACACTCAGCACCTGTTACCTCTACCACCAGCGCCACCACCACCATCAGCGATGAGAACTCTCTTCTAAACTGTTTTCTTTGTGACCGCACATTAACCTCAAGCATCTGCCTGGTCGGTAATTTGCGAATCCATCGTACAGAGACTGGTTAACCAGTGACCGCAGCACCAAAAATACAGCAGAGATCGCCGTCTCCACTGACCCTCACTGTCCGCACGCATTCACTCCTCGCATAGGCCTATTCGGTCACATGCACTTCCATGACAACCTGCGGTAAATCACCGAAAGCTAAGCCACATGAGCGCACACACCCTACAACAATACATAGACAACACCCTCACCATTATCATGTTCCCGTGAATATCACGGTTTCCTTTAAATCATGGCTTTGAAGGCTGCTAATTTTGACGCTTACACCAGATCACTTCGTCGGCCAAGATTATGTTCTCTGTGTGTCGAAGGGCTGACCAGTGGACTGGGTGTCAGACGGCTATGGCTCCTCCATATCCCCTGATTTAGTGAATCCTGGTGTGAGCGTTATGGGGGCCAGGTCGTGCTGCGGCGTGCTAAAATGAGTACGCCGACCCGTCAGCCAATGCGCCCACTCCAATATCAGACAATTGACCGGCTCGGACGGTGGTCTGATTGTGGAAGTGAGGGAGAGAGTGAGGTCGACAGGTCAGCGTGTTTTCCTCACTATAAACATTCTGACGCGCTTGAAACTACTACCGTGCGCTAAAAGCCTTGGCTTGCAAGGTTGCCAACTGACGGGATAACTCGGACCACGTGGTCAGCCCAATGTGTGTTTTGTGTGGAGAAGCTGACTTGCGGACTGAGAGTCAGGCTGCAATGGCTCCTTCTAAATGTGGCCTTTATGGCGCTCCCACTTCCTAGGATCCAAGCAAGGTGTGGTGGTACGCCCAGGGGCGGCTCCGGCCGCTCCAAACACATGCGCCCTCTCCCATCTCCGGTCTTCTTGACTCTGTCATGACACCGTGCTCAGTTGGGGAGGAGGAGAGATTGCGGTAGATGCAGCGCAAATCTACTCTCACTTTAAACTAAATCACGCACAAGTCACCGTCCCTGCACCACTCTTCCATGGAGAATACAGTGGACCTCGTCGAAATCGACGGTCGAATTGATGTGAGAGGGAGAGGGAGAGAGAGAGAGAGAAATGAGTACGCTTTATTTTGAAATTTTAATCAAAATTTTCAATAAAAAAGAAGACCCCATTATTTAAGAGCACAGCATATGATAACATATTATGCAAAAATCAAAAAGTCAAAAATGGACATCTTGTTCAGGAAACAGTTCCAATGTCATCTTTTGTATTTCAGTCTCTTCACACGTAAGTTTGCGTGCTAGAAATGACAAAACAGCGCCCTGATGTGCCGATGTATGGCAAGCTTTATGACGAAAGCCTCGGCGCTTCGGACGGGAAGACTTCATGGCAATCAGCTCAGAGTTTAGGCGAGGGGTAACATCAAAAATTCACTCAGCAAATTGTTTGACTGTTGTGAAGTGCCGTTTTGTTATCAAATTCAGTAAACTAGTTTAAGAAACACCAGCAGCAGAAGAGAGCGTTCAGGGGATACTTTTTAAAATCAACAAATCCTTTTTAAGCAAAGCTAAAAAATCACGGGAGAGCAATAATGGATGAGGGGAAGAATACCTGCCTCTATGAATCGCCAGATAAGGGCTTGAAGTGTGTGATAGGAACGTAAAGGAGGGATAAAATATAGAGGTTTACGCATTTTCGTTAAAATAGTATCAATATGTAGGGAAAATGAAAGATGGGATGTCAGAGTAACGCCAAGGTACCGGAAAGAAGATACCTTGTTGGGAATAACGGCTGAGGATTCAGAACTTCGGTAGGGTTGCAGGTGAAAAACACATTGGACAGATTTCTCATGGTTGAGTTGAAGACCATAATCTGACGACCGTGCTGAGACATGGACCAGGCCACGGTTCAGAGAGTGGTGATGTATCGTATTTAGGATTATGGCCAATAACAATATCGTTGTTATATTTTATGTACAGACGGTCGTTTGGTGATCTTAACTCGTCAGTATAGAGAGAGAAGTGAAGGGTGGATATGGTGGCATCTTGAGGAACACCGCACTCGTTTGGAAGGACAGTGGAGTTCCGCTATTCCGATTGTACGAATTGATTGCGGGAAGTAAAATAGTCTTCAAGCCAAGAGACAACCCAGCTTGGAGAGCCACACACGGATGTTTTATTATGGAGGAGATGGCAGGGGATGGTGTTGAAGGCAGATGAGTAGTCAAAAATGCGCATACGTACGCATGGCAGCCCTTAGCTAAATCTCGAAGAGCCGAATGTACCACAAGGGCAACGGTGTCTAGGGCACTACGCCGGGCCTTATATGAAAATTGTAATAGCTCAGAGCAATTGGGGGAAAATGGCTGAATTGTATTGAGGGCGACTCACTCAGCAAGCCGAAAAGCAGGGAAGGGGACGGAAAGCCTTAGGACCAAAATAAGCGGACCATTTTAGGGACAGGGGTCATTCTTACTGGATGCCAAATGTCAGGAATCTTTTACTCCATGAAGAAAAGGTTTATAAGGTGTGTAAAAATAGGGGCAGTCTGAAAGCAGCAATATTTAAAAAAAAGGTGAGACATCATTTGGCCCAGCAGCAGTTGAACCACGGACCATTTTTCAGGTGTTTCTTCACTGTTGCCATTGCCACAGGAGAAAAAAAGATTAGTAGAAGCAAAAGGTCGTTTGAGGGGTAATTGGAGTCAGTAGAAGTATGGATAAAATGTTCATTTCGAGAGTCTTCATCAGAATCAACGTTTGCCAGTTTACCGGTAAGTACAGTCAAGTAACTTTGAATATTTGTCTCTTAGAAGACGTCTTCAATGCAAAAGAGGCAATATTGACACAGGGACATCGAAAAATCGAAAAAATTCAGTGGATATTGTGTGTGAAGAGGTTTTCTCCAGCACTTAATGACCTCATAAAAAACTGCAGCCACTGTTTGCCAATGGAATTTTCCCGCAAGTGTAGGACATTAGATTTTCTCGAGTTTTGGAAGTTTGCCGAATTTCGTCAATTTTTGCTGTACACAGGCCCTGTTGTTTTGAAACTCTATCTTGAGAAAGACCGTTTTATGCATTTTTTGCAGTTTTCTGTTGTAGTAAATCTTCTTTGTCATCCTTTTTTAGATAAGACCTGTTTTTATTTTGCCCACCTTTTGTTAAATAACTTTGTTTCCGATTTCGCCATATTGTATAGTATTGCGGAGGTTGTATAAAATATTCATTGTTTAGTTAACCAACATGAGAATTTGAGTCAGTTTGGAGTGTTAAATAATTTTCCAGACTTTCACTTTGAGTTTTTTATGATTTGTAGATAGAATAACTGTCTGTTGTTGTCGAAGAAATGAAAGAGAGTTCGTCGGGAATCTCTTGACATGTTTTATTGGACCACTCCTGTGTCTCAATTTCTGCTGGAGCAGATCCACTGACAAGCGGTCATTTATTGGCTGCCCGGGGTGTAGGGGAACTAGTTATGGGCAGCACCACACAGATAGCATTTGGTTGCTCCATTTGTCTCGTACAGGTGGCGAATGCTTCTCTGGTACACAACTCTCACCTGTGGCTCCTCGAAGTTGGGTTCTTCCCAGCGGCCACACCCCGGGCAACCGTCACGACCGGTGGGCTTAACCAGGTGAGGGTCTCCGGTGTTGTGTGTGCCTCCACACCCGGTATGTCTGACTCACGAACTTCCCACCTCTCCCCCCTCTCAAAAAGTCCTACGGTGGGGGCGACAGCAACCCCGTAGGTGACCCAGGCTAACTCGGGTCATTCTCCCACTAAAACAAATCCGTAACCCATAGTGGAGTTCGGCAGCCGTCTGGGATGTCTGAGCAGCCTTATTTAGGGACAGCACTGCTTGCCTCCTCGCGGAGGAAGGGGCTAGAAAATGTGCCCTAAAAAGTGCTGGGTCTCACGTCTTCTGCAGCCGGCTATGGCTCGCAGATCGCAAACTATGCGGTCGTAAAACTCAAACAAACAACAATACCCCCCGTCCCCATCCCCCTCGCCATACTCTCCAGGCTGCTTGGGTGAGTCCACTCACACTAGCAGCCTGGAATGTTCGTTCCCTTTTAGACAATCCTAGGAGCAACCGGCCGGAACGGAGAACGGCGCTAGTCGCTCGGGAACTGGCGCGCTACAAGGTGGACATTGCTGCTCTCAGCGAGACCCGATTCTCTGAGCAGGGTCAGCTGGAGGAGGTGGGTGCCGGCTACACTTTCTTCTGGAGCGGCCGGCCAAAGGCAGAGCGACGCGACGCTGGTGTTGCCTTTGCCATCCGTAACGAAATCGTGGGACGTCTGCCCTGTCCGCCGCAGGGTATCAATGATCGCCTGATGAGCCTCCACCTGCCTCTTCGGGGAGACCAGTTCGCCACCATCATCAGTGCCTACGCTCCCCCAATGACGAGCTCTGATGCGGCGAAGGACAAATTCTACGAGGACCTACACGCCTTGCTGGCGACTGTGCTGAAAGAGGACAAGTTAATTTCTCCTTGGTGACTTCAATGCCCGCGTCGGGATGGACCACGCTGCCTGGCAGGGAGTGCTGGGTACTCCCACGGTCTCGGTAGCTGTAACGATAACGGCCTCCTTCTTCTGCGCACGTGTGCGGAACACCGTCTCCTGCTGACCAACCCCTTCTTCCGCCTTCCGACGCGGGAGAAGGCCACGTGGATGCACCCTCGGTCGCGGCGCTGGCATCTGCTGGACTATGTTCTCGTCTGGAGGCGAGATCGACAGGACGTGCTGGTAACCAAAGGCTATCCGCGATGCCGATGGTTGGACCGATCACCGCCTCGTCATCTCCCAGATGAGGCTCCGACTGCAACCCCGACGAAGGCCCCAATGTAAGAGGCCACCATGTAAGTTAAATACTCTTTTATTTAATTGGCCTGCTCACTGTTTTGATTTCAGCAACCAAATAACCGGACAACTGGAGGACCTGCATGCTCCAGATGATAACGCTGCCGTGGAGACACGATGGTGTCAACTGCGAAATGTCATCCAGTCCACCACCCTCGATGTTCTCGGACGCGCACGCCATCGACACCAGGACTGGTTTGACGACAATGACGCCGACAGCAGCAACTTTCTCGTGGAGAAGAATAGACAACACAAAGCCTACATGGACCTTCGGACTGACGCCACCAAAGCAAACTTCTTCAGATGCCGGCGCCTTGTACAACAACGACTGTGGGAGATACAGGATGCCTGGATGATCCAAAAGGCTGAGGAAATCCAGGGGTATGCGGACCGCAATGAAATGAAAAACTTTTTCAAAGCCATCAAGGCCATCTACGGCCCGTGTATCAAGGGGTCCGCACCGCTGCTTAGCTCTGACGGCACATCACTGCTGACAGAGAAATCGCAAATTCTGAAGCGCTGGGCCGAGCACTTCAGAAAGATCCTCAATTGCTCATCAGCCATCTCCGATGCTGCCATTGACCGGCTCCCTCAAGTGGACACGAACAATGACCTGGATCTGCCGCCTTCCCTACCAGAAACCATCCGGGCCATGCAGCAGATTTCCAGCGGTAAAGCACCGGGTTCCGACGCAATCCCACCGGAAGTATACAAGCACGGTGGGCCCCCCGCTGATGGCAGAGCTCCCAACACTCTTCGAGGAGATGTGGCGCCGAGGACAAGTTCCTCAAGTTCCACCGCAACCACCACCGCCTTCGCCTTCACTACAACCACCACCACCACCACCATCAGCGATGGGGAATTTCTCCTAAGCTGTACTCAATGCGAACGCACATTAACCTCACGCATCGGCCTTGTCGGTCACTTGTGAATACATCGTACAGAGACCGGTGAGTCAGTGCCTGGAGCACCATCACACAGCAGAGATCGTCGCCTCCACTGCCCTCACTGTCCTCGCGCATTCACTCATCGCATGGGCCTATTCGATCACATGCGCATCCATGACAGCGGAATTCACCACAATGCCGACAACACCGATACACCATGCACACCCTCTGCTCCTGCCATTCTTAGCGCCCCTGCCAACCCCACTAACATGAATTACATCGCCCCAGCCTCGACCGATTTCTCCTGACCACACTGCGCCCGCACCTTCAACTCACGCAAAGGCCTGGTCGGTCACCTGCGAATCCATCGCACGGAGGCTGGTGAACCAGTGCCTGGGGCTCCGACATACAGTCGACGCGCCCGCCTTCACTGACCTCACTGCTCCCGCACATTTACACACCGCATGACCCTATTAGGACACATGCGCCTCCACGACAACCTCGGGTAAACTACCGGAGGCTAAGCTACATCAGCACACACTACCTACAGCAATGCATCGACAACACCCTCACAATCACCATTTACCAGAGTATACCAGAGAAACCGTGGCTGGGAAGTCTGCCAATCTGACGCTTCCACCAGACCACGCCGTCGGCTCAGTGTATGTGCTGTGTGTGTCGAGTGACTGACTAGTGGACTGGGAGTCAGACGGCGATGGCTGCTCCATATCCCCTGAGTTTGTGAATCCTGGTGTGTGCACTATGGGGGCCAGGTCGTGCTGTGGCGCGCGAAGACGGGTACGCCGATACGTCAGCCAGCGCCCACTCCCACATCAGGCAACTGACCGGCTCGGACAGTGTCTGATGGTGGGGGTGGGGGAGAGAGTGAGGTCGACAGCTCAGCGCATGTTCCTCACAATAAACAATCTGACGCGCTTGAAACTACTACCATGCGCTAAAAGCCTTGGCTTGCAAGGTTGCCAACAGACGGGAACACTTGGACCGCATGGTCAGCCCAATGTGTGTTTTGTGTGGAGTAGCTGACTTGCGGACTGAGAGACAGGCTGCAATGGCTCCTTCTAAATGTGGTTTTTATGGCGCTCCCACTTCCTGGGATCCAAGCAAGGTGTGGTGGTACGCCCAGGGACGGCTCCGGCCGCGCCAGCCACCTGAACCTCTCTCATCACCGGTCTTCTTGCCTGTGTCGTGAGAACGGGCTCAGGTGGGGGAGGAGAAGAGTGTTCGGTAACGTTAACCGCCGCGGTTAGAAGGTTGCCAACTGACAATTACACTCAGACCTCGCAGTACGTCAAATGTGTGTTGTGTGGAGTGGCTGACTGGTGGTCTGAGAGTCAGGCTGTGATGGCTCCTTCTTAACGTGACCTCTGGCTATCTCACACAGGTGAGATGTAAGCCGTTAAACCCCTGTTGTGTGAAATCCTGGTGCTTGTGTTTGGGGGCCAGGTCGTGTACGTAGTACACGTAGACGAAGTCACCAGCAGCTGCGCCTTGCTTCACATCAGACCACTGACCGGCTCGGACAGTGGTCTGATTGTGAGGTGGGGGCGAGAGTGAGGTCGAGAGTTCAGCGTATTTTCCTCACTATAAACAATTCGACGCGCTTGAACCTATCACTGTGCGCTAAAAGCCGTGGCTTGGAAGGTTGCCAACTGACGGGATACCTCGGACCGCGTGGTCAGCCCAATGTGTGATTTGTGTGGAGTGGCTGACTGGCGGACTGAGAGTCAGGTTGCAATGGCTCCATCTTAATGTGGCCTTTATTGCACTCCCACTCCATGAGATCCGAGTCAAGTGTGGTGGTACACCACGGGGCGGCTCCGGCCGCGCCAGCCACCTGCACCCTCTCCCATCTCCGGTCTTCTTGACTCTGTCTTGACACCGGGCTCAGGTGGGGGAGGAGGAGAGAGTGCGGTAGCTGCAGCGTAAGCCTACTAGCACTTAAAACTTATTCACGCGCAAGTCACCGTCCCTGCACCACCTGGTGTGCAGCATACGGTGGACCTCGTCGAAATCGACGGTTGAACTGCCAAGTATTGGCTTCCTGCTCTCCACAGGCTTTACTGGTAGGTCAATGTCTTTACACTTAACGCATTTCATGTTTTAACGTTTTTATCTTAGTGATATATATTTTAACCCCGACTTTGTGATTTATAACTCTTTTCGTAATGTTCACCACGGTAACCAACATATTAATTTTTTTAGGAACCACCACCGGATAACAGCAGCCATGTGGACAACCAATGAAAAATTTATCCTGCGCCTGTACAATTTTATTAAACTATTTTCTACAGTAGAATACTTTGCAAATTTCATCTTCACATATCCTATTTCATGAGTGAGTGAGTACATCGCAGGAATGGCTTGAATTGATGCAAACGGAAGCCATATTAATTGTATAAAATTGTGCCGTTAATAGAACAATAAATAGGGATACATCAGTAGTGGCCGATTATGATGTCGTTGGACTAATCCTGTGTCGACGGACCCGGCAATCCGTCCACCGGTTCATTGGGTCTGCCCTCTATAAAATGAAAAGGCATTGAATTTATTCTGTGGGTGAGTAAACAATGAGCTTTGAAATGCTTATTGCAAAAGCATCATAATCAGCTGCATTTTTAATGCACGCAAATTTTGTACCATCAAGACTCTCGCTGAGGGCAGCCCTTAGGCCCCTTATGTGAAGCCGATCGTATGCCTTCTTAAAGGCATTCTTGAAAGCCCTTTCCAGTTCCAATTTGTCTCCTTTTTTGGACCCGTCTGCGGTTCACGTGATTACGTAATTAATGAGCGTTTTCTTACCCCAAAAATCAGCGTACAGAGTGATAGCAAACCAGCCTTTTTGTCCTGGTGCGTACCGTCGAAAGTTAAGTGGTAGGGCACCTTATCGGCGAAAAGGGGCGAAAATATGCGATCAGCATAATTGCTTACACTATCAACACCTAGGGAGGCCAAAAAGATAACTAGTAAGATAGTTAATAATGCGGAGGCTACCTACTAATTGCTCCGTGAATGAATTTTCCACGAAGTCTTCGGTTAAGGCGTCTACTTCATCAAGGGTCAACAGTGGTTTAACTATGTGAGCTCTTGAAGACGGCTAGGGTGCATGTGTGGCGCAGCTCCCCAAATGCTCCTCTAGACGTCACCGCAAAGCAGCCACCTCTACCTCTATGTCCTGCAAATGCCGCATTTCTTGCATATGGCATTGCATGTACCATCGATGGCATGCATTAAGTGGTGAATGCCTTTGACGTGTGGTTCAGTGACCACGACGCCTGTCTCTGTGGCGCTGAATGCCGTCTATGAAAATTGTCTTTTAAAGGTAGTGGCTTAGCCGCATATGAGAGAGACTGTACAATAGGCAGTGTTCTACTTGAATCTCTTCCTCCCGATAAATTGTCGTAAAACAGCGGTAACTTGGGTGATTGTTCGGCATACCGATGAGGATGACAGGAATGGCATCTCTGTAACGCACACGTGTGGGTCTATTACACATTTCGTAATCCGTTTGGGACGCCCATTATACTGTTCGTCATCGGACATAATTAGCTACAATCGAACAAGAAAAGAAGGGATAAGGAAAGTACTAACTATCTAATCATTCACTGCCTCCCTTCACTGTCCGCGAATCAAAAGCTGTGGGAATTTTAAGTTGCAGGATTGGTGGAGAGTGAACGTTGAACGGTGAGAGTTACAGTGAGCAAGAACCCCTAATACGAGAATATGAGGAAAAGTTGCCGCCCGACACAATCTCCAAAATCATAATCATGTTTGTGGTAGGCTTGGCAGATTCCATGATGTCAGTCCTTCGTGTCCCATCGTTCAGTGAATTCGATTAGGTGATTTATGGAGTCTTACTTTGAATTAACAGTTCTGCGCTCGATTAACTGTACATTGACCTCCTCTTAGCGTAACTGTCAAGGATGCTAGCCAGGGGAAACCTTCGCAGGCATCATCCGCACGCTTAGGGTCGAACGAGGAAAGGACCGTCGAGATCATGAAAGTCATGATGGAATTGATAAAGAACTGACCCCAGAGACATGTCCGGTTTAATGAGGGTTTTTCTGGGGACTGCGTCCCCACAACCGTCAGCGCACATTCCTCGCTATTAAACAATTTAATGCACTGTTAACCTGTCGCGGTGCGTTAAAAACCGTGTCTTGAAAAATAGGCAACTGAGGACATCACCCAATACGCATCTCAGGACGAAGGGTCAGGCTGTAGTAGCTCATCCTAAATGCATGTTCGATTGAATTCCCACTCTTTTGAGATCAGAGCAGCCACTCCTTTGTTTGTTTGAAACCTGGTCCATCGTGCGTAGGCCAGGTGTTTGTGGAAAGTGTAGCCAGAGTGTTTTAGCTTTGTCAACCACTATGGCTGATCTCGCTTCTGTTCTTCCTGACTCTGTCTTGACACCCGGCTCAGATGGCTGAGAGATGAGATAGCGCGGTAGATTCTTCACGCGTTTAAAATCATTATAAACTAATCCACGTGCAAGGTCACCATCCATGCGCTCGCCATGCGGTGGGCTACACAGTGAACCATGTCATTTGCGATGGTCAAGCTATCGATTTGTCCTGTTTCTCGCATTTCGTTCTGGCAGGCCTCTCTTTTAGTTCAAGCATGTATGGTTACCTATAATACGGGAAAATCTAAAACACAAGTCAGGTCGAAGTGTTTAGCCAGGCTGGTTTGTACTTTTCTTTTGAAGTGAGCGAGGGAGTCTGTTTTGGCAATTTTTATTCGTCTTAGCAAGGTGAGAGGATAATACCTGGGCCAATACACCCCTAACGCCTTCTAGCAAAGTCATCTGACTGTGTCCAGAAATTAATGTGCCTGGGTTTGCGTTACGGAACCGCTTAACAGAAACCGATTTCAACAATGGTCAAAGGACTGGCTTTTGCCGTTCAATGAGAACAAATGCGCTATTCTACAAGTCGGTAGAACTAGCACTCCAAACCTCATGGAATACTGCCTGAATTTTATACCATTGCAAGAAGTTGACGCGCAGAAGGACTTGGCAGTGTGGATCTCGAGCTCCCTTAAACCCTCGCCGCATTGTTCAAAGGTAGCCAAGTGTGCGATGTCAGCCCTGTACCTTATCAAGCGGGCTTTCTCGGCCTTTGATGAAGACTGCTTTGCCAAAGTCTTTCGAATTTTTGTGCGGTCGCAATTGGAGTTCGCTATCCAAGCTTGGAGACCCTGGACCGCGAAGGATTCCAATATCCTCGAAAAGGTTCAAAGGCGTGCAACCAAACTTGTGACTGGACAGGGATCATTACCTTATGAAACCCGGTTAGCAAATCTTGATCTCTTTCCCTTGAGTTACAGGCAGCTACGAGGTGACCTGATACAAACATTCCGTATCATGTGCGGTCATAGCTGCTGCCTCGCACCTGATGACTTCTTCCAGTTAGCAACAACCACGAACTTGAGAGGGCATCCACTCAAACTACGTGTAACTGAGGCCAGACTGGATACATGAAAGTTCTTCTTCTCCAAGAGAGCGGTTGACGCTTGGAATGCTCTGCCTCTCGATGTTGTTATGGCTACTTCCGTTGAGCTTTTTAAGAAAAATCTGGACCAGTATAGCAGTGCAGTTGAATGACACTCTTATTATTACAATACAACGTTTTATATTTCAGTAACATTTTTATTATCTCAAACTCGTCGCATATGCCTCACTCACGATAATATTGTTACAATAATAGCATGTAGACATGCTACTCGTAATTTGCAAGTACATATTTATGTTTACTCTTTTCGATTATCCAATAGCTGCTTATTTTCCGCACGCTCTTATGTAAACAAACTTTTCTACATTTTCATGATGTACCAGAGCCTTTTTAGCCATACTGTAACCAAGAGGGAGTTCTAAGGCATTTGTCTATCTTTCCCTTAATAAACTGAACTGAACTAATTATAGTGAAGCTCAACTGCAGATTACCGTTCAAGTGCAACCTGCGTACGTGTTTCGAGCATTCCAATCGGTGATGTCTATCACTACCCAACCGGGTGCGTGCACCCAGGACAAGCTTCTGAATCTGCAGCAGACTTTCGGTGCATTTAAATCATTTCCATTTCCAAGCCGTTGACTTTACCAACGGCTGCACATAAAATCATGATGCAACGGAGACAGAGGTCAGACCCATATAGAGATAGTTAAAAGTTGTGTATTTAATTATTGTTACTTTAAGTAATTCCCACCGAGTTTAGCTGGGACTTGCTCACTGGACGACTCTCGACAGTGATCGCATAGAAGGAGTAAATTTAGCTAACGGTTTAGCTTTCCAATTTCTATTTTTACATAGAAGTGATTATTTGTCGCCGGATGCCTCTTCCCTGCGTCACGAAAGAGTCCTTTGCGGCAAAGTAGAACGATCCTTATCCGTAAACATCGAAGATCCCAGTAAACTAAGGTAAAATTAAATGCGATATAAATGCCATTTTAAAATTTTAAAATTGTCACGAAATGACCACATTGTTGCAGAATTTTCTTTCCAAAGAACATCAAAGACATAGACTTAAGTCACCAAGTCGTCGTTGGAGGCGTCCTCCTATGAATAAGGCTAGCCTACGTTTCATGACGAATTGCGAAAGTGGACAGTTCACTCACAATTACCGCACATGCATCTTAAACATCATCCAAAGTTGATTAAGCCGTACTTAACTACGGACCTGTCATCGGACGTCCTATAGGGCGCTTCATGGACACCTCGATGGGTTTGAGCATCCGAATGAAAGATAAAGTCAAGAAATGGATTAGAAATACGAATCTCCAATAATCAGGAAAGACATAATCATCGAGAATTTGTTTTTTAGATGAGGAAAATCATGGAGCTGTTTAAAGGAGTTCGAAGTGTTACCGGTTCCAAATGCATACGAATTACTAGGTTTGCTTATATCTGTCTGAGTACCCACTGCATATCAGTGACGAGAAAAGGAAAATATGAGGATAAATGCACTTAAGCGCAGCGTCTGACGTTGTCAAATGTTCTGTACAGGAACCGTTCATTGAAATCTGCGGTTAAATTTTGAATAACTATGATAAATTTACTTTGAATAGTTATGTCCGTCCAAAGTTTTTGACTTCACCAACGGCTGCACATAAAATGATGATGCAACGGAAGCAGAGGTCAGACCAATGTAGAAGTCATTAAAAGTTGCATGTTTAATTATTGTTGCTTTAAGTCATTCCCACCGAGTGACGCTGGGACTTCCTCGCTGGACGAGCGTCGACGGCAGTCAAGTTTGCTTAGAAATCTGGTGAGTCACTGATGAAAACACGCGAAAGTAGAACATCGATCTACAGTGTGTTAAATATGTCTCCGCTGATGCCCCGCGGCTGATTCAAGTCGAACATACAAATTTAAAACCCGGGCGATTTTACTGAGTACATTTAGCTAACAGTTTGACTTTCCAATTTCCCGTTTTACATAGAAGTTCGGTTGTCCGTGCACCAGGCATGTGCATGTAGTTACGTTGTCAAAGGACACATTCGCAACCTCTGGGAAATCAAAGCTACTAAAAAGGAACCTGCCTCATCTTCGTGGACACGCATTGCAGCTTCGCAGGAAAATATCCAGAAGCGTAAAATCTGGGATCGGATATGACTGGCTGAAGACGACCACTAAGTTAACAATTTCATTCCAGTCTTCCTTGTCTTTGACGATAATTGAAAACCATCCATATGTGTCAAGTTTTTATTTCGACGACCATCTCAGTGAGGAAGGAAATGTAGATAGCAGTTACATTTATTAAATTGTCTATTAGTCGCAAGACGACATACAAACTTCTATTAAATCAGCAAAGCTGGAAAGGGGTACATGAGATGTGCAGTGTACACTAAGTCTTTGCATTCACATAAACATTATTTTGAAAATCTGATGTTTGTTATCGGATTTTCCTTGTTTTCCATGTTGGCGAATGGCTGGAGGAAGTAGGTTGTTTCAACTTCCTCTGGGTCTTTTAAAGAGAAGGATAGTGGGGTCGTCTCAATCCTACCGGTGACACGCATCAGCTTATAGTCCTGAGCGTCGATTGGCTCTAAAATATTCAAATTGGTGAAAATTAGAATATTTAAATCGGCGCTTTATTGATTTAGGCACAGTTATATTATAACTAACCGTATGCTATAAACACTTCAGCATTGTCCGTTCGGATACCTCCCTCGTACTTTGCAATGGGTCCTTCGAGTGTTATTTCCTTCGGGATTTAAAACCGATCCGGTAGACGTATATTATTTATCAAATTATCATATAAATCAATTTTTTTTCACACACACATCAACTATTAGAAAAGCAGTGCATTTGGAAACAAATTTCAGTGCAATGCGGAAGGAAGCCGAAATGAAACCGGCATTACCTTTATATTTTCGTCGAACACTAGAGTGAGAATCTCCGTATAATCACATTTGCCAAAAAGGAATGCCGTTGATGAGGAACAAGACGGGGCTGCCAATAAATAAGGAAATTATTGCCAATTTTGTGCTTCAAATTTTAACGATTTAAAGACTTATTAAGGACAATAAAAGTAGGTACGTAGATTGTGTCCGCCAGTGCCCACAATACATATACTGAGGTTTGGAAGTTCTTGTTTAAATGGAATGATGGTGAGCTTAGCGGTTCCATCCTTGGGCTCTCCGTATATTTGCAGGCTGCGTCTTCCTGCAAAGGTATAAAACAGGAGAGAATTTGGATCTCAAGTAATCGAGTTACCAGTTTGATTAGTTCAATAATAGCAAATATGTTACAGTGCTCAAGTGCTCGGATGAATCAAATCCTCCCATGAAGGGAAATGTCAACAATTAATGGTCAATTTAAACCAATGCAATGTTAAATGCGATATAAATGTCATTTAAAATTTGGAAGCTGTCACGAAATGACCCCATTTTTGCAGAATATGCTTTTGAGAGAACATCATCGACATAGGCTTAAGTCGCCTGCTATTATTAATAAAACATGCTGATCCACAATATGGCATACAATCAGATCGTGTTAGCTACTCACGTGGAAAAAAATGCACATGCATATTTGGTGGTGCACAGTCGGTTATACTGGTGCATTCAACGAATCCGGAGTCCGACGAACTAAACTGTGAGAAGAAGAGGTGTAGCATTTAGTAGTGTTGTGGGCTATTAACTTAAGTGGTGTGGTCAGACTTGTTTGACTTACCGAAGAAGTGGCAGGGATCCTTATGATAAAGTCGAAGGTTGCGTTCATTCTCACTAGGTGCATATATGAGAGGCTCCCTGCAAAAAGAGACGTTTCAAATATCGACTGGTCAGCGTACCTGGAGTTTGCGTGGCAAAGGCGATAGAAACAAGTAAGGCTGAGAACAGCAGTGGCCACATGTTTGCTTAAAACAGTATACTGCACGAAATATATCCTTGGGGATGTAAACGAAGAAGGCGCACTAGTGTCCCTGTCTGTTCGATAGGCAGATGCTGTGGGGCTCCAAATACAGACGCCTTTTATACTGGATGTAATCGTCTTAGATCGTCCAATGGTATTCATTCTGTAGGCGATGATGATGAGAATGCTGGAGATATTTTATTTTTTGAAAGATCGTTTAGCACACGGTCGCTTGCACCGTCCCATCCTTAAGCTTACATTCAGTGGGTTTCGGCATTTCAAATGTAAACACTTTCATAGTACGATCCAGGGTTCACCGAAAGTGCAGACTGAACAAATCGTATCTGTTTTGCCCTTTCCCTGCGCAAATAAGTCGATCGGTGGGTTAGTGGCAATTCCATTGCAGACTCCTTTTTGTTTACTATGGATAAGGCACTCGCGGTCTGTCAAGTGAGCCACAATTGCGCTACATATGGACTTTGCCATGCTTTGTCTTAGCCAGGTTGGATTTTGATCGCGTATCCACTTAGATAGACGCCTGGTTGCTTGACCAATATAACCTGCTCCACAAGAGCTAAGTGAAGGCGTAGATGCACATGGAAAAGTTCTGAAAGGACAGTCTATCCTTGCCTTCAAGCCGAAGAACTGGAGTGCTTGAGAACACTAGTCTTATGTTACCGGTCGGGTAAGTGCGCGCGATAGCAGCGTTTAAGCGACGATGCAAGAGTTTGCTCACCGGATCTCCTCGAAAAGGCTAAGTTAGTAATAAGTCAGTCTTCTCAGCCGTCGGAACGTCTGATTTTTCGAGACGTTCCTCAATATATTTACTGATAAATTTCTCTGCAATCCGTTTTCTCGCAGAGTTCATTCCCCAGTGTATTAGGTGTACATATTCTCCTTAACAACCGGCCTCACCAGCTGAGCTGGAGTAACGTGCTGCCTTTTCCCATTTGCTCAATAAAATAGATATAGATAATGAGCAGGTAAAGTGCGCTAATCGTCTCCACCAAACGACCCACTGCTTAACCTGGACACCACCGTAAACCGCAGAGGCTCTTATTTGGCATGTTAAGGGGTGATGGTTGATGTAGGCGACGTGACACTGAGGGTACCTGGTAAAGTAAATCGAAACACAGAACAGTAGGATTCGTCAGCCGCTGCATGTGCAAACGCGGCCGCAGACGCACTTAATTTGGCCTTAAATTTTAGCGGACCTTCCCGGACGCGAAGAACTTCTGGGAAGCCTTCATTCATGAAGCTTAGAGACCCATTGCGAACAAAACTACTTTGTCGACGAAACTGAAAGGTTCCACTGAATGCAAATGGTCGAGCATGCAGCAGCAGAAATGAGTAGGTGGAATGACGAAAACTGCCAGATCGCAGCTCATTCGACGAGGCAATTTAGAAGTTCTCATTAGAGGTGACAATTGTGTGAGCCGCGCGCTGTTTCTGTGCTGTTTCAACGGCCCATATTCAAGCAAAAAACATGATTATCTTCCGCTTCCCTATTCTGTGCTTCGATTTTGTCAGCGTACAATTATAAGCCACGTGTCGCGGGTGCGCGTGCATGGTGACAGCGAATCGAATTGCCGAGCCATCACCAAGCCAAGAATCGAAAAGTGATGAAATCACGACGATTAATGACTTGGTACGGATCGACAGACAAACGTCTCATGACCCCAAGCGATGAGCATATGCACTGTCAGGAATAAGATGGCCTGACAGTGATTTTACTTACTTTTCCCCCGACCGTCCAAGATGATGCTTTGGAGTGAGAATCTAAAACATCCCCAACATAGGCCATGTTCATACCTATCGACTCAGAGATCATTCGTTATGGGCTTATTCACACCACATTCGACTTCATTTCTTCATCGATATTATATTTTTCAGGGCTGTGGAACTTGATAAGCTGGGTGTGGAAAGTTTTTGTCGTAACCGTGCTTTAAGTAAACCGCATGCAAGATTTAAAATACATATGACTGCCACAATATGCACTTCAGACGTTTATAGAAGATATCGACATAGTCCGGCTTGATTTTATTAAACGATCTAAACTTAAAGCTAAGGCAGGTCTGTAAGAGTGAACTTTAGCGCCACAGACGGGAAGTCTTGCTCAATGACTGCGAGAAGCCTTTGTAATTATCATTTTTTCGTGCACTCCTCGGCGGTAAAATTAGCATGAGCATTTAGCCTTCCTTGAGTTCGATTTTTGTCGTAGTGGTTTAAAAATGCAGATATTTCGGAGGCAGCACAGTCTATGCAACTGCTGCAATTCAGCGGTAAAGGACGGCACACTGCAGCACAGCGGCCTGCGAGAATTTAAAACAATATGTCACCTCTTCCTCGACAATGGATATCCACCTTAACTTCATAAACAACTGCTTGAAACAAGGGCACACGAAGACCGACTGTGAGCTGAAAAAAAGATTTGAAAACTTCCGTGTCCTGCCCTACCCGAGGAACGTCTTTGAAGCCACCGAGCGCTTGCTAAGCCCGCTAAGCATGGGCGTTGGACAGCGTCCGCAGTCAACTATCTGTCGCTTACTAATGCAATCAAAGGCTCTACTACCACCCCGGGTCAGGCGTTATTAATTGCGTCAAATATTAAGACTGCCCGGCCAACTACTGCGACCAGACCGACAAACGACTGAGTACGCGCATGCACTTGCATACTTTAACAGTAAAATTAAAGGATGTACGGTCACAGGTCACAAATTAAATCCTAGAAAACCATAACCAAGTGCTCTGCCAAGCCGATGGCAAACTGGCGAGAGAAATCATAGAAGCATCGCAAACAGACGCGAGCAAAGTGGTTTTCGGCTCCTCAGTGTTTCCTCCGCGTACTCTATGGGGATTCAGGTACATCGCTTTCGGAGAATAATCGGGGAAATACTTTCTGAAATTACATAGTGCAGCACTTGTAGTCAAGTGATCCAGACATGCCTTTTTAGGATCTGAACCGAAAATTCGATGAATATCTGCTTCGAAGACTATGAACCACTGTGGAATAACAAAATACTGCCCATTCAACAAACAAGCAGTACTTCAAGTAGTATGAAATGTATATGGCAAAGACGGTATACCGTACTCCCCACATAGGTACTAGCTTAACGTGTTGCAATGGCAGATCGACAGGATTGTCTTGTAGGCAACGATCCTCCCTCTCAATTGCCAGGTTATTCGGTATTGAGGAAAATAAGGCAACTACATCAAATGATAGCATTCATTCATCAGGACTTACATTGACGCTTTGGATCTCCTGAAGATGTGCTTAAACTGTCTGAAGAACTATTGTGAATTCAATGGGAATAATTATTAACAAGTTAAGGGCACTCCAATGGGCTCACCGATATATATATATATATATATATATATATAAGCTATTTTAACCGTAGGCTGTTTTATCACACTCAGAACTGGATGAGGTAACCAAATATACCTCTTTTGTTAATAAAATCTGTGGACAGCTCGACTTTAACTCCGTTTTAAAGTTATCTTCAGCGTCCCGTTATAGGATGAGAACGGTGTCGTCTACGTAGTGCATCTAGAATTTTGGTTTGTAGAACTGAAAGATCTGAGCTT